>NCKU01000429.1:0-42341 GCA_003675995.1 Dinothrombium tinctorium | reverse complement strand
ATGCTGCACAGTCAGAGGCGAACGCGTCGAAACCGCTGCTTTAGAACGCGAGTTATATGTGCGAGTGAACTAAAACGCGAAGAGCACACAGTGAGCGAGTGAATGAGTGAGTGAGTGAGAGCGAGCGAGAGAGAGAAGCGGCGAAAAAAGTTTGCTTTCACTGAGTCTGTGCTCCAAACTAAGACATCAAGTTTAAATAAATATCAAAAATCGGTAATCGGAGGTAACATTACGCAAGTTTTGCATTCAATGCAATCGATTATTTATTGTCGAGTTTTGCAGAAAAGAAACCAACAGACGCGGACGAGAGCTCCACTCGAGTGACGCGGTCGCTCTTCTCTCCTTTCACTTCGTTGCACGCGCCAAACGCCACTCGCGCACACCTACGCCGACGACCTGCCAAGTTCTGCAATTTAAATGCGCTTCTCAGCTGCGTTCGTGCTTGCACCTCGAAACGAAGCCCGCACACCGTTCACGCCGGGCTTGCACTTGCTTATCAAACGTGTTGAATAATTCGAAATGCGGCAACAAACCCATTTTCGCTCGTCTCGCGAAACTACTGACGGCATCCCGCAGGCGTACGCCTAAACCAAAACACTGGTAAACACAAGAACGTTTTTCGCTCTTTTTCTATCTCGCATTCTCTCAAGCCGATAGCACACGAGCAGATTAGCTTAGTTTCCACATGAGGATCGGTAGTGATTTGTGCCGACTATGAAGCTCACAAGTGAAGCGTTGCGGCTTTCTATTCCTCAAATAGCGAGCGATATGATTTTGATTTAATTTTGTCTGTTTTTTGCGGTTAAATAAATAATAAATTAAATGCAATATTAGTGCGACTCACTCTTTTATTTTTCCGCGATAAAATTGCGCCGCTTGCTTACCTCGCGTTTACGATTTTATCTTTCTCGGGCGTTTGTTATAATTTAATTGACTACAGCGATTGGTCTTGCGTTCGGTCGTCTCGATCAACGTTGCTTTTCTTTTGCTCGCTCACTACTCGAAATAGTGAAAAAGGCGAATTTCACTCGCCGTGTGCGCTTCGAAATCAACTCTTCACGCATCTTATCTGGTTCGCTCCAAATTTTTCTAAACAACTTTGTTATTGTTTATTGTTTCGCACACTTTTACCTCCGCAGCGATGGCGTACACGAGACATACCGAGAATTTGGTTCTTGTGTGGAAAAAATTTCTCAGAACTTTCTTTTCTTTTCTTTTCTCCGCTCAATTTTTTTGTTTACTCGATTTCTTTTCTGCTTAATTCGAGCGCAAGAAACAAAAGACGAAACGCGAACATTTCGTTGCACTGTCAACTCGAATCGCGGACAAATCGAAGAAGAAATTTACGTGAAAAGTTCTTTGCGTTCGCTTCTATTCTTATTTATTATTATGCATAAAATATGTATTTCTACGAATGAGAGATGCAAATAAACTTCTCTTTTAACTCTACGCGCGTACATGTTGTGTGTGTGTACACATCGATTAATTTCGGAGAGGACGCACGAATGAGAGCAGAGATAGACGAGAAGTTCGCGTTTTGTGCAAATTCTGCGTGCGAGCGTTTAAATAAATGAAAATAAAACTGAAAAATGATAAATAAATAAATAAATAAAGTGGAAGCGAAGAAAAACGGAAAGAAAACAAAGCGAAATGCAGAAATGTGGAAAGCTGCAGTTTGTTTACAAAGCAACTCGAACAATGGCGTCGAACAATTTATGCGAGTGTTTTGACTGTCTTCGCTTCGAATCTCACGTTTTTCGTTTACAATTCCGCAATAAACAATTTTCTTCGCGATTACGTTCATATCGAGTGTTTCAAATTCGCCGCGTTTTTGTTAATAAGCACAAACCGCTCGCTCTGATTGATGCAAATTACGTGCAGTCCGCTGCTCGCTCGCCAATCAATTCGATTTGCATAACAAATTCCGACGAGCAGAGTGAGCAGCTCCTTCCTTACTTTACAAAGCGTTTTGCGAATAATTAAAACGCGATTAATTGAAAGCGAGGCGAGAAAAACGGACAAGTGCAGCGTTTCCCTGTAACAAGCGAGCGAGAGCAGCGAGAAGAGTGAGCATAGCGAGAGTGAAGTAGTAAACGTGAACTTGGCATTGATACAAGGTTACAGTCATTGCCAACAATTTTTTTATCAATTATTAAATTCGATAATTGGGTTCTTTGTGGCGTACTTACGTACGTATCTCTGCGCTCGCCGCTGCTGCTTTCGCGATCACCGCTTCGCTTCGTGCTGCGGCTGATGGCAACTGGCCACCATAGCGCACACCAGCGTCTCATACACGCCGCGCACACCTTTCCCACTTTTACTCTACTCACTTTTACTTTTTTACCTTTTGCGCTCTTTCATGTAATCGACGTTTGTTTCGTTTTAATTTCCATTTTTTCTACGAAACATTCTCGCTGTGTCTTTCTGCTCACAACGCGTCTATGCGACAATTAATTACTCGCGCAATTTTCTTCTTTCGCATCAAACTTTTTTCTCGCACAAAACTTTTTCAATTTGTCGGTTCACGCTTCGAAGCCGCACAAATAAGCCTCAAAGTTTTCCCGTTTCGCACTTTTGTTTTGCTCGCTTTCTTTTCGAATAACAAATTTTTTGACGTAAATAAAACGCGTCGGAAATTGAAACACACAACACGACGAGCAGAGAGAGAGAGCTAGCGAGCATAGTTTTATTTAAAAAGCAGCACACCTGTTGTGTAAACAAATTTAGGCATTCATAATTTAGGTCGTGTAAATGAAGTGAATTGCGAGAGCGACAAAAATAAATAAGTTCAAAAAAAAAATTCTTCTGATAAACGTAGATGCGATCGCTGTTTGTTGATTATATTTACAAAGCGAAGAGAATGCAAAAATGCATAATTGCATTTGCAAACACAGCGCTCAACTTTTCCCCTGCTTTTTTGTCCAAATATCTTGCTACAGCTTTTTATCGTCACATTTTAAAGAGCGTTTCGCGATTGTTTGTTCGTCGATTGCGAACCGTTTCTTCTTTTCATTCGCCTTCACTCTAAAAAGCGAAATTACCGAACAAACAGCGCAAATTAGCTTCACAATGAAGCAGAAGAAAGTAAAGTTTGCTTTAATCGCGTTAGAGCTTTTTTCCTGTGTTTGTGCATTTTTTTATTACGTGACATTGTGCGATTTTCGCTGTTTGTGAAAAAAAAGTATAAACAACAACAGGAAGTGAAGCAATATACAAATTATGAATGTGTGTACACACAAACGCGTACAACGCAGCGCATTCTAGATTCGAGATTTCTAAAAACGCATTCCGCGGTAATTCACTTTTTTGAAAACAAAAAACTTTTTTCCGACAAAGTACTGCAAAAAAGTTTTCACTTTCGACGCGAACGCCATCTTTGCAGCGAGATCTAAACGACGCACAATTCGCGTTTATTTTGCTAGCACCGTTAGACGCGCAAAAAAACTCGAATTTCATTTTCGAAAAAAGGCAGAATTAAGCGAAAAGCGAGCGAAAAGATGAAGAAACAAATGCGAAGCGAAAAAGACCGATCAATGTCATGCAAAGCACTTGTTTGAGGAAGCGAGACGACTCACGCCGCAAACAAGGCCACATCGGCCCCATGGCAGTGTGTGTGTGATGCGATAGGGGTGCTTTTTACAGCTACGCTACGTGTACACTTTTTTGCAACATAAGAAACTAAAAAGTGTCAGTGAAAAATGCGGCTGCCGCTCAAAAATTGCTTTCAATATGTTTTTGAAAGCAAAGCATAAAGCATTTTTCTTTTGAAAGAGGGAAAACCAGAAGTTATGCGTTATGTATGTGTATATTATATATAAACTGAGCTTTCGTTTCTCGGTAAATTGAAATAAGTGATCTTAAGTAATCTTAATTTTTTCCAACACGAGATTAAAAAACGTGAGCAAAAAAAAAAAATCTCATGACGCTTTACGTATGAGTCGAAAAATGGCTACTGATAATCAAAATTTTCTTTTCCGAAGAATTTCACTTTATCTGAGCTTAAATTATAAATTTGTTATCGATAATTTTATTTCCTCGCTGCTTTTCGAATACACTAACAAATTTCGCATTGCGTATGCTTGTTCAGCTAAAATCGCAACGTATTCTCTTAACAATGATTGTACAACAAGCATTACCCAGAAGATAGCTTTATTGCATTGCTATATTGAGAGCTCAAAGCAGTTAAATATTAACAATAGCGAGCGAAATAAGTTCGATTCTACTTTTGATTTGTTTTGAAGAGAATAAATTTCAAATTTTTTTTTTGCAAGAATAATTTTTTATTTGTTCATCGCATGTTTATAACAAACACAGCGACAGGTGTTAAATGCATAGCAATAAACAGCGAAATTGGGTAAAAAGTAATGCAATTGGTTTACTTCGCAATGTCATATCTTCTCTCTCTCGCTCTTTCCAGTCGAGCGAACAATAAAAATCGCTCGCAATGTAAATACATTTATTTCGATTTTATTATCGCGAAAATTAAACAAAATATAAATCATGCAAGAATATCAAAAATATATTTTAAATTCGAAAGTTTATATTTTTGTTGTTTTTAATAATTAAAGCACTTTGAATAGCGCCGTTTTTGATCAAACATGTGCGCTCTATTAAAATAAAATTTCTAAATTTCAAAATTGATGAATATTTTCATTTCGAATATTCTCATTTTTAATTATTTTTACAGCGAAATGATAATTAAAAAATTATTAAATGTAAATCAAATGTTTATAGAGTCAGCTAACTTGTTTAGCTAGTTAGCTACGGTTAGTTACAAGATTCACTTCGATAAGCGATTGACAAAACTTTCACCGTTTCATCCAGCGCAAGAAAGAAGATTTCTTTCAGTTTTTAGCGTTAATTTTAGTTTTCAACTAATTATTTTTCCATTGGTTGGTTTTTCCTTCTACGTGAGATGAGTGCTTCTTCTAAAATTATTTTTAATTTATTAGAAAAGAAAAAACAATTTTTCAATTTTTTTTTATATGAACAAATCTTTTGGACTTGAGCAATTTTTTTAATTCAAGTCAAAACTGTATTAAAAAGTTTAAAAAAGCTGAATTTTTAAAAATTAGCACCAAGTTTAGATCATTGTAAATGATTTTGAAATAAGTTATTTTTAATGTCAAAATTCATTTACTCATTTTGAAGGTATTTTTTAAAAAAAAAACTTTTCAAAATAAAAAATTTGGGAAAACATTAAGTAAGAAAAGCATGTTTTGATGTTTAATTAATCGAGAATCATCAAAAAAGTTTATTTTAAACGCACATTTTGATACTTTTCAGCTTTCACTTTAATCAGTTTGTTGATCTGAAAATATATTCACTTCTTGAATCAACAATCTTCTGAAAGAATTTTAAATAATGTTTAAATTTGGGCGAATCAGGAAGAAAAGTTATCTCTCTAGGATCTCCTCTTGCGCTCTTCATGTTTGTATGATTGAAAGCTATGTTGATAGCTTTTTAAATTTAAATGATCACTTTTTTCACTAGCAACCTTTTTCACTAGCGTGTTTTGTCTATATTACATTGCCTTTACTATTTTTTTACAAATAAAAAAAAACCTAATTTTCAATTAATTTATCTGATTGCAGAAGTTAAATCTTACTTTTAATTTTATTCGTTTTCACTTTTTACGCAAATCTTTTTTATTTCATCGTACTTCAACTCTCAAGATCGCAGATCAATCACAAGAGGCTCATTTCACTGCGAGCTTATGATTTTATTAATTTTAAAACGATCTCACGATTTTAACTTAGCTTTGTTTAGTTGCCATTCGGAAAGTCCCAAAATGATACACCAGAAGTAGAAGCATTCGTTTATAACATTGTACACTTCTAATTAATTTTAAATCTAATGTTCTAATAAATGATAGAAAGTTAATTAATAGACGCTGTATGGCTTCCATTTCACATTCGTGTTTATTTTTAGCGAATTTGTTTGCGCTCTCTATTCAAATTTTAGACGAAATAATAACTTTAATTCACGAGTTTTGATTATGAAAAGTTTACTTCAAACATGACAAATGCTTTCTGCCCACTGCAAACATTAAAGCAGCAAAAATTAAAATTTCTCGTAGAAATCGAAATTTTTGAATTGAATATTTAATGAATTTAATTTTTGCTTGTAAAATTCGAATGCTTTGCATGTTTGAATGAGTCGCAAAAATAATTTTTTCATTGATTTAAATTTAGAGCATGAGTATATTTAAATGAGAAACGATTCGATTCTATATCATTTACAAGTAAAATTTAATTTACCGTCTTTGTTTAAAAATTTTGCGATATTGCGCGAAGTGTAAAAATAATCAAGAAAGCATCCATTTAAAAATAAGTTTCATGACATGAATTTAAAAATTTTTATTTAATTTTGGCTAAAATTCGTGTGATCGGAGTTAAAATTTGCCTAATTTTTTTATGCGGTTATTTAAAAATCATTTTTTGAGCTAAAACGAAAAAAAAATTCTGTTACAGTCGAGGTGACAGAGCCGAAAAAGGCGCGACCATTCGCTTATTTTTCGCCTCTTCCCTCATTTCTTAAAATTTTAATTTTCAATTACTTTGAAAATCTTACCAGTTTATTACAAAATCGTTGAATCAACGTTTACCTGGAATCAGCTATCGAAAATGGAAAATTGTGTATTTATAACAAAATTTAAACTTGATTTCTTAATACAACGAAAAAGTGCTCCTGAATACACGTTACAATGTACATCACGATAGAAACTTTCTTTTTGAAAACACTGTTTAGAGGCATTGACACGGAATACTTTCATTTTTTACCCACTTTTGATGATTTTTTTTAGATTTGCACTTTTCTTTCGCCTTTTTTCGTCTTCAATACAGTTACACTCGTTTTTTTCAAAGCTTCTAAGCGATGGACTAAACTTTTATTTTTGCTCTAAATTTGTTTCCAAAAAAGTGAAACTTTAGACGAAAAAAGAAACGCTAATAGTCGCGCGAGACAAATAAGAAACTTTCTTCATCGCATAGCCTTACATTATGTTAAAGATTCGTCACAATTCTATCTTATTACTCTAATTTAGCATCCATTTCTTTTGCTAATTATCGCAAATTCGCTTGTAATGAGCGACCAAAACAACTCGCTCGGTGTTATTGACCTTATCGGGAGCGGAAAACTCTTAAATAAGAAAGTGATTAACCCGTTCGAAGCCATTTAAACTTCATATGCAAAACACAATATTAAAATATTTAATTTTTTACACACAAAAAATAATATTTTGCTCAAATTGGTAATTACCATTCACAAAAAACACGCATTTAAAGCGAATTACGAGCTTGCATGCTTACACTTTACACGCGTTCACGCGAACTCCCTATATAAAATGTTATTTTCAGATTTAATATCATTTTGTATTAGTTCTTGTATTTGATTTCAATTTGTTCAATACTTTGTCATTTTTTTCGCGCTTTAACAATAAATTTAGTAAAAAAATTATTTTCTCTCAGCCATTGACGTAATGACAAGCGATAATGGCAATGAGCGAATAAAATTTCATTTTCTAAATATTCTATAATTCTAAATATAATACAGTGCTAGCCAAAAAGTTGCTGTATCACTTCCTCTCAAAACAAGTTTATTTCAATATTTAACGCATAGATAAGAAATTTTTTTCATTTGCAACGGTATCGCTTCCAAAATTTGCATATCAAACCGATTTTACGAACTAAAAAGTTCATTTATCGAAGTTAATTTAGAAATTTCGCACGAGCTTCTATTCTTAAACGATTGATACTCATTATTAATTTGATTTGCTCATTGCAATCAACTTTCTAATTTTAATTTCGTATAATTTATAAAGAAAGCCACTTTTAAAAACGATACAAAATTTCTTTTTTAAAAAAGGAAATGTATAAATAACAATTTTATAAATAATTGCGTTCAACATTCTCTCTTTCTATCTCGCTCGATTCAAACGCTTATTTACGAAGTGAAGCATTAACTTTATACTGAAAATTTTTTCAAAAGAAACGAGTGGCTAAACGGAGAGCCGAACGTGCGTTGCCCAATTTTAGAGTGAAAAAATTCAAGTAGAAACTAGCGACCGAAGTAAAGCTGGCAAAAAAGATCAAAAAAGCGGTCAAACGTCGAGCGAAACCCGTTAAAAAATTGAGAAATTATCTAATCCAGTTTTTCGAACGCAGCATCCCAGTTTCTGTCTTCTTTTAGCGGTCACTTGTATCAATGGTATTCAATGCTTAACTTAAGCGTCAAGCCATTCGTTAGTCAGTCTTCTCGAATAAATGTTGTTGTGTTCTAGCCGTGAATAAAATCAAATATTTCGCTCACTTCGAGAAGATGTTAATTTCAAATAAAATAACATTTTCTTTTTCTTCCTCATCTTTCAAATCTATGCAAACTTTTCAAGTAAGTCAAACTTTATAATTTTCATTTTTTTTACCATCTTTATCACTTTAATTTTTTTTTAAATTTCAATTCTAGTTCTCAAATTTAAATGTTGCAGTTTTTAGTTCTCAAAAATTTAAAAATCCATTTTCTGTGACATTTTAATTCATTCTAAAAATCGGAATCAAGTGTTCTGAAAAAAACTTGATTCAACAATTTAATAAATAATACGCTTGACAAATGAGATGCTAATATTTGAAAAATTATCATTTTCAAAAGTTCAAGCCGATCTCAACAGCTTATGTTTAAATATTTTATAAAAATGTTTAATTAAATCGATTGACTGCTGTTTTAGAAATTCAATTGAGTATTGTTAAGGATGTTAGTTTTAAATTCGAGTTAAAGAAAAAAATTCAAATTCATCTTTAGTTTCTTTTTAAAAGTTTTGTTTAAGAAGTGAAGGAGAAAGAAAAAAAAAATCAACGGTAGCAAAACTGATTTGGAAAAGAAATTTGTGTCACATTCATTTTCATAGCAACAATCGTGTAATTCAATTTAAACATCAACACAAAACTGTTTTAACCGAACATAAAAATTATCTAGCTACATACAACATAACTTTTGCGTTACTTTTATTGTGAGTCCTATTTTTTGTTCACCGAGCAAATGTGAACGTTTGACATTAACTTTTTTAATCGTGTAAGTAAATAAATAAACAAATACTTTCAAATGCATAGACCAAATGATATTTGTTTTCTCGATAGCCGCAAAAATCTGATTTACTTCATTTTCTCTATATTAGAAAAACAATTGAATTCACTATTCAACCACTATTCAAATTTTTGTAAAATTTAAAATTATTTTTATTTAATTTAAAGAAAATACAAATTTTGAATTAAGAAATCATCTTGTTTTGATGCTTATCAAAACATTAAATTTTCATTTAAAGTAAGTTTAATTTAAAAATTTTGCTTGAGACCAAAAAACTTAGATTAATTGCCTATCAAAATACTATAAATTAAAAATGGGAAATTTTTAAAACGAAAATATTATCGATTCGCAAAATTAAATGCGACTAATTTTGACCATACTGCTAATATGGCCAATAGTAAAAGGCACGAGCTGTTTTTATTTAACAGTTTTGCTTAATATTAAAATTAATGAATCTTGTTCAGCGTTAAATTTATAACGAGATTAAACGAATGCACGCAAAAAATAATTTTTTAACATTTTTTTTAAACTGATAACGACGCGTAAATTCGAAATAACTTTCACGCAACTGTTGCTTTCGCTAATTCTCATGAAATTCAATTTATAGAAGCGAGTATTTTTATATTATAATTAAGCATTCTATTTAATTCAATCAAAATATCGATTGATTCTTGAATGAAATTAAAGCGATAAATATAAACTGAGCGGGTAATTTGTTATAATCAAATTTTTCCGTTTAAAAACTTTTACTTAAAAATTTCGACTATTGACCCATTAACAGGTATTAGATTCTCGAAACGGATTGAAAAGGTCAATGTTTACCTTTCGGGCGCATCGCAGTGCTCCACATTAAATCTCTTCTCTCTTTCTCCTTTCATCGTGATGATTACACAACTGAAACTAATGCGTTCACTGTTTATTATTAGGTTACAACATTAATTATCTCGTCTTTGCTTTTGACAAACAGCGGAAAGAGCGTCTTGTCTTTGCCTATAAGCCGAATAATGGACACAGTCGGAAGCGGTTATCCGTCGATGGTGTCGATGTACCCACGACCACAATACAGGCATTACTCCTATGCCAATGCGGCAACAGCTCCATACTCTGCGCTTTATCCATCTCCTTATGGTCAATATCAGCTGCCTTTAAGTACAAAACCATCGCCTTTCTTTCCAATGGCAGCTTCCACCTATTCATACCCATCTTACTCACAACCGTATGCGATGCCACATAGGTCGAGGCCTTATTACCCTGCCTCTTACGTGACTAAAAGACCGCTTTCGGAGTCAACGCATCAAATGATTGCGAAATACGCTCCACGACCAAAGGCTTACATGTATCCAAAATATGTTGTGAAACCTTATCCTGTCGCTTCACCCTTCTACACATATCCGACTTCTCATCGCCGTCGGAGACCAGTAGTTGCTGCACCTGAACCGCCAGCGCCGACCACAGAGAAATTTGAATATCACGAAGGAAAAGGCACGTCTGAAACAAAGCAGCAAGAAGTGAAATCAAAACCTGAGAAAGAAGAAAGTTACGTTGAGATTGGTGGAATAGGGTACAAGTAAGTGATTACGTTTGATTAAAACTAAAGGTTTATCTTATTTTCCAGAGGAATACTTAATTCTTTAACTTCAACGCTATCAAATATTGGAATGAAAATTGGAACCGAAGAGAATGACGAAGGAAGCAATACGAATTCATCTTCAGAGTCGAATTCAGCAAGTTCCACACCAAAAACCCACAAAGTGCGTTTTAAAGTAGGAACATCGCGAAAACCGTCGCCGTTTATTCAAATCGGACAATCGAGAGTTACATTCCAGCAAGACGGAAGAGGAGGTGTTACGATTACATTATCGAAAAATGCAGAGTCGTGATCAAATCGTTTTAAAATATAGTCTCAATTACGTTTATATATCTTGTGTACTTATTTTAGCTAGTTATGTAAATACAGTTTATTCTTTAAATTGTTCTACTGGAGATACTTCTGATCTACCCATTATGAATTCTTTCATCCTCTAATATCTATATTATAAAATTTTGAATGCACGCATTTAAAAGTGATTAGTAAATTGACACGAAATGTAAATTGCATCAAATAATCTGCAAATCAAATGAGCGCAGAGCTTTTGCTTATTGATTCAATCAAAGCAAAATTTAACTTGAAACAATGACGCTTAATTTTTTGTTTCATTAGACGGTCATTGTTTTACACAATTAATTTTTATGTCGAGAAAAAATCTTAAACAAAAGAATACAATTCCGTAGCTTTGAGCGATTTCAAGCAAATTTGCAGTTAATTGTCGTCATTTTTTTTTATAATTATCCTTCGGCGTTTTTTGAATTTTTAGGACATTTTTGGAGATTCTCAAGTAGATCTTAATTTCATGTCAGAATAAAAAAAAGAATTAAATTAAGTAAGAGATGCAAAAAAGAGATGTACAATGTTATATAATTAAAGTTTATGAGAGTATTTTTTTATCAAGGAAAGTGAATATAAGTTTTCGAAGATATATGGTAGCACCCTTATTACAACATTTGAGAAAATAGAAGCGCTTTTTGCTAAATGTAACCATATTGCCCCTCTCGAACTCTTGCGAACGAATTTTGAAAATAAGTTTAGTTTATAGTTTAATTTAAAAAAATTGTTTGTTGAACACAAGTGCCGTAAAAATGTGCAAACTCATGTAAAGATAATAATAATAAAATACAGAGATAATAAAAAATCGATCTTCTTCTTGAACATTGTACGGTCAAAAGTTGTGATTATCAAATACTATCTTAATCGTTTCTATTAAAAAATTTTTATACTATCAAAGTTAATTTATGTGATTTCGCAAGCGCAAGTGCAGAATTAATTAATTATTTTTTTTAATTCAAAAGTAGTTTACAAAAAAAGTATATTTAAATCTTTATTTTAAAATTTATTGCAAGAAATAAGAAATTTAAAAATAATTTAAAAAGCGTTTTCACACTGTGATGTTATGAAATTGATCCAAGTTTCACTTTTAATCAAAACGTTGCGAAGAAAAGCATATTTGTTTAGAGACGAAGTTGGAAAAAAAAAATTATTTTGCGATAAACGAAAAAAGGCCAAAAAACAAACAGAAAAGTGAAATAAAATAAAACGAGAACTAAATCGCATGACGACAATTGAAAATCGTGCCAATATTTAGCTTGATAAGATAAAAAATAATACATTCACTTCATCAAAGGTTTTTGAACATAAAATAAGCCTTTGAACAAACAAAAAATAAATAAATACCAAACTTTGCGAAGCAACATAACCAAATTAAAA
The DNA here is from genome assembly GCA_003675995.1 of Dinothrombium tinctorium. NCBI lineage: Eukaryota > Metazoa > Arthropoda > Arachnida > Trombidiformes > Trombidiidae > Dinothrombium > Dinothrombium tinctorium. The sequence continues at coordinate 29,962 of NCKU01000429.1, read as the reverse complement.
AAGCGCGTTTAGTTTATTGAAACTAAATTGAAATTTGCAAAAATCGGCAAACGGCCTGAAATCAGCTGCCGTCATTTTGCGGTTCCGCGATGCAACACAAGAATTAAACACTTGAATAACGCGCGTTTCGCGACGATTGGCTGCGAGCGAAAAAACCGAGAAAAAAAAGTGGCGTACGTTTCGTGGCTTTCGAATGTGTGTTTTGATTTCGAAGAATTCGGGCGAAAAGCCATCAAACAAAGAATAGAGGATCAAATCGATTGAAATTGAATCGAAACACACGAATAAACAATGAATTACATGAGTACAGTGATGTAGTGTTGAAACGAAGCGAATAGAATCGCTGTTCGAATTTTTAAATGGCGAAAAGTGGCGTTTCACAAACTCGAGACAACAGTTGTGAACGCAAAGTGCATCTAATCGTTTGCTTGCACCCGAATGATGACGGATTCTCGATCGCTGTCCGAAAGCCGAAAGCGAACGCAACGAGTGAAGAGGACGAGTGGATGGAAACAATGCGACTGCCATACGAAGACGATGAGTTTCTCGATTACATCGAAAACGGCGAATTGCCGCCGTGTCTTCTCGACGTGATCGATTCGAACGACGAACGCGATCAGTTTCTCGATCTCTTTCACTGCGGTTCGGTGTTCGTTGAGATTCGCGATTACCGCAATAAGAACGGAAAATGCAAGCCGGCGTTCGACTCGAAATGGGTTAAATTGAAACCGTCTAATTTAACGCTGATCAACGACATCGCCAAATTAACCTCGTCGTGGAGCTTTAATCATCGGAACTGGACTCGAGACGAGCAAATCGATCTCGAAGCGAGACTAGTTTTGGCCACTTCGGATGCGCTTTGCTTAGATCCGAATCCTAAAGTCGCTCTCGTTGCAAACAAATTACAATTTCAACGAAAATGGATGAAATCTTCATTTAAAATTCAAAGGTTTTAGCTTCTCTAGTTCATTTTTTATTTATTTAAGTTCTTATTTTTAGGTTGTCGAAGAAATTTTCACAATCTTCTATTAATCGAATGAAAAAACTTCAATCGCTTCGACCGCCAAAAGAGTTGAATTTACATGAATTTTTGAAGCAACGAACTGATCATCCATCGACTACATCACGTTTAAATAAAAGCGTAAACCCTCTTTACTCTTTTCTAATTTCAGCTACAATTTAATATTCATTGCAGACGAATGTATGGAGGGAACGTAAGACATCGCATCATATAATTTCTCCTAAATCAATCGAGGTCGAAAAAGTAGCTAAAGTGATAACTCTACCACAAAATAAGTTAGAAACAGGATTGGTATTTGTATAATTTGATTGAAGTTACATTTTAATTGGTATTTTTTGAAATGAAGGTTAAAATTGAAGAAATTCATATGGAATTCGTCGATCCGGATAAGCGTTCGCCTTCCACTATCGCTATTTTTCATCGACCTGTTGATGACGCTTATTTCGGCCAACTTTGTGTGAACAAACATCAAGGCAACTCTAACGGCGCTTCTTGTCTATTTCAATTTGGCAATAAACAGTTAACTAAAAAGTATCATTGCTTAAATGTTGCTTGTTTTTTAATCTGATGATTTCTATTAGATATATTGATCAATTTATCGATATTTTATCAGAAAATGGAAGAAAATCAATTAAAATAACGCAGCACGTTGCTGGGTTGCCACCGAAAGTGACTTATAATTTTGCTACAAATGTTCCAACTTTTAAAGAACCTGAAAAGAATGTGACTAATCAATCTCCTGCAAAGAAAACGTTTGCGCCTTCAATTTCAGTAAATGGTAATAGCGAAAGTGAAGCTTAATTCACTAATGAATGCATTATCTTTTCAGCTCCCATCACACATTCTTATCAGGTTCAACAGACTCAACAAACACAACAACCGACTCACCAACCTCTGCCTCAAACCTTACCTAAGACCATCAGTAGTGGTGTAACAGCCACTGCTAATACAACTGATGCATGTCATATAATTCCAGGTTGGCTTTTTTTGAAATTGCTTCAATGTATTCGGCTTTTTCCTTTGTCATACTTTTTTCCTTTCGCTTCTCATCTAACGAATACTTTTTTGCTGCTTGTGTATACTCAGGTTCTTCACCGGCTTCTAATTTAATACCAATACATAGAACAAACTCGCTTGCTTCGCTTACCAAAGTGCCATCGCTTCCAATTCATCCTTCAACTGTAGCTAAACCAGAAACTGCTTTGGCTGTTATATTAACAGCTCATCCTGTCGCTAACCCAAATGCTCCAACCACACAAGGACCAAAGAGTAAAAAACATTCAATTAAAACGGAATTTATAGATGAAGGAGTTTTTTATTTTTTAATGTTTCAAATTAGATTACATTTCAGAATTTATAAATTCTGTTTTTACACATTTTAACGACATTTAAAAAGAAGAATTATTAATTCAAAAATGATCAGTTACAGGTGAAACTCTTCAGGAAGCGATTGCCTCATCTCTTCAAAATACAACCGTCAACGCAACTTCAGTCACTACCACGACATCACTTCCGTCTGGAATAAATCTAGCCAATTTAAGTTTAGCATCGGTTCAAAACTTACGTCTTCACAATTTGGTCTCTTTAACAAACGTACAAGGCGTACCTCAAGGAATAGCGCTTCCAATCTCTCTCACTATGATGCCAACTACAGCTGCGGCTGGAAATGCCTCTGTTTCACTTCATAATCAGCCGACAACAGCGTTCATGACTAGTTCTGGTAACATGATCGTTGGTATTGAAACCCCCGTTTTACAATCACAATTGGTAACGAAGCAAAATGAGCGTTAATTTTGTTTATTGTTTTTCTTAAATACAAGAAATTCGTTTAATGTTTGAGCAAGCTTTGTAGATTGTCGAATATTTCGACTCTCGACGCATGTATAAAAAATAATTTTATGACCAGCTTTTATCTTTTAGAATTTAAGAAATTAATTTATTTTTTATTTATAGTTAAGAGAAAACACCATTATTAAAGAATCAAGTTATTTAAGACACTGAATCGTGAATGTTTTCAACAACTCGTTCTTTATTTGTGTATGAGATTATCATTCACCGAACGTCAAATTTGAATAAAAAAAAATATTTTCGAATTTTATTTGATTAGAGCAAACTTTTTTCAAGTTAGAAAGTCAATTTGATCAAATCGCACGTAAATTCAAATTGAAATGAGTGACCAGCTGTGATAAGTTTTTTATTTTCAATCATAATTCAAACAATTTTAAATCAACATCAATCTTAACGTTAATCGAAAGCAGAAGAAAACAATGATGAATTTGATTGATTGATTCTAAAACAAAGAGGAGCAAAGAAGCGAAGAAGAAAGTTAAATTTTTTGTTTCCATGTTTCCGTTTCATTGAAAAGAATATTTTATTTGTTGCAATGATTAAAAATTTATATTAAAAATCATAAAAAGATGTTTAAAAAATAAAAAACAAATTTGCTGATCAATGATGAATTGCGACGTAAAATATCGAACATTGCAACAAATTGATAGGAAACAATGAGAAAAGCAAGAGTCTGAAATAGAAGTGGCGACTAACTGTCGCCTCGAATATCTCTTCACAGCAATACATTTCGATACACACGAATCGCATTTGCGTTCGTTTCGCGTGCTTCTCGCCTCGCAAGCGTTTTTTTGTTGAATTTTTATTTGCGTGTAAACAAAAGTTTAATCAGAAGCGTTTCTACACTTCTCGATTTGTAATTGAGTTCTTGAGCAAAATTTTCATTAAATTTAATTTAAAGCTAATCCGATCTGATCGCTTTTGCTTTCCAATGGCTTTAAAAACAAGTTTCAAAGTGAATCTGATCGTCACGCTTCTGGTCTCGATTTTTGTCAATTTAAGCATACTTTATATGAATAATGGACAGAAATTTAACGTGTTTACTATAGTTCGTATTTTCGCGCACACGTTGCTTATATTCGGAGTGATCGGTGAGCAAATGTGCATTTTGGTGTTCGTGCTCGCGCTGGACATCACTTTATTCGTTATATTTGTCATTTTCGAATTGATATTTGTCATCGCATTTCTCGTCGGACTCATGATTCAGCGAGAAGATAAAGGCTACGCGTTCATCGGCATCGTTATCTACATTATTTTGGCAACTGTTGATCTAACGACAATATTTCTGATCGGGCTATCCATAGAACGGCTGCGTTATTGGCACACGGTTCAGCCGATATCCATTTAGTAAAATCAGCATTCAGCGCTAAGAACTTTTGAATTTCTAGATTTACCTTTAGCCATATTTGTAATTTTTAACTGCGAATTAAAATCAATAAAATTACGCTTTTAGATCAAATTTTGATCATTTTACGATTCAAAAATTTTTATGTAAACCGCAAGGCACGTTTTATTTTCGAATTATTCAAAATAAATAAATAAACGCATGAAAGCAGCGAAAAATCGAAATGCTAAAGTATCAAACTCTGTCATTTCTTATCCCAATTTTGTCACTGCAATAATTTTTCATCAGACTTCTAATATTCACTCATCAACTTGCCATTTCTAAGCCATTGAAGCGATAGAAATTAATGATTATTGAAATTCACTTCGCTGAGAACTTTCTTGTTAGGCAAAATTAAAATTTTTTTCGATAGTGTCAATTGCAGAACAAAATAAGTTCGGTTAAAAAATCGATTTTTGTGAGACGAAAAATAAGTTGGCGCCGAAAAGTCGACTTCTGAATGCGAATGCAGTGCTCGTAAAATTTTTGCTCTTTTTTTACTCAGAGAATACAAATCAAAGTAAGAGAAAAGAGATCAGTGAATTGTCAAAACTTAACTACGACTAAATGTTAAATAATAATTAGATTTACAAGTTTTTTTCTAAATTTAAAATTATCTCTGTGATAAATCAAAAACAAATCTTCGCTGTGCTTTATTTCATCGCTCGAAAAACGCGATAAAAGTTCGAACTTAAATCCACGCTGAATTTATGTTTTTGATTTTTTTTTTGGTAAGCGAAGTTTGCTCTGGAAATTCTTCTTCGAAATTCACTATTCGTTTAGTGCCAATTCACGTACGTTCGCTGTGAATTTTGTGCTTTTGTGAAACGAAGAAAGAAAGCGAAGAATGCAATTGGAAAGAGTGAAGCAAATTTTAACATTGTCAATATTTACGGAAATCTTTCTGCAAGTAAATGGCTTATACACCGCGAGAGATTACGCCTTTCTTGTATTGGGCATTTCGTGCAGTTGTTTTCTGCTTTTCTCCGCAATCATCGAAAATCGACGTTTACTTATCGCCGCTTTGGTCAATTCAATCATAGTGCACACTGTTTACTTGATTTTGCTGTTTATCACCGAATTCACACAATTCAAAATATTGCCCTATTCGCATATGTTGCACTTAAAATACAGCGACGTTTGGACCAGAGACAGAGACAAGTTAATACTCATTTACTTTCTCGTGCTTCTCATATTTGCGTACATCGCCGAATTGGTCATTGTTTGCTTTACGTTGAAAATGGTGCACGTAATGGCTGAAGAAGAGGAGCCAATTTCATCTCAACAACCAGTGGACGTTTAATTTAAAAAACGAACAAAATGGCACTCGAAACTTGCGAGCCTTCAATGTTCTTCGTGTGTTCATTAAAATTGAAATAATTTCAAAGCGAGCTGCGTTGTTTTATAGCAAACTTTTTCGAAAATATCTTTTACAAGCTTTTTGCTATTAATTTTCAAATACAAATCATAAATTGTTTAACTTGTTAATTGAATTATTTATATCGGTTGCGAGTGTGTCCAAAAAATGTTTCATTGTATCGAAATCATGAATAATAAATGTTGTAAAGGATTGAAACGACTTTAGATTTCGTCGATAACTTCGGTGTTTATCCATTTCAGCGATTAAACAACTGTCAAACCTTACTAGCTAATGTGTTATCACTGAAATCTCTTAAAAGTAAAATGACAGAAGAATGAATTATTAAGCCACAAATTTTATGCTGTGATATTCTCTCACTTTTACTCAATAAACAAAAGCCAACGACACGATTGAAATTAATTCAAAAGCGAATTATATTCACTTTTTAAAATAAAACAAAATTTTCGTATTAATCTAACTCGACCTAAATTTTTGACTGAATATCTCGTCATTCAACGAAGCTTAATTGTTTCAACGACCATTTTCTAAATTTAAGCTTTTATCTCTTTGTACGTGTGTAAAGCGAATAACTCTTACAACTAGCGACCATAGTGGTCAAATAAAATTTTAAAAAAGTTGAAAGACAGCTGAAATAATATTGAGTTTTTCTTTTCCACCAAGAATTTAAATTTCAGAAACTAATGAGGATAATGCTTAAGTCGAGAAGAGCTTATTAGTTAGGTTTTATTTTTTATTAAAAATTTTTTTCTTGAAATTATATAAAAATTTTTCGAGATTAAAAAATGAATGAGCAATGATTACACGCAATGATGTAAATTTAAAGCGAATTTATTTTACAGTGAAACCTCCCCTAACAGATGCTTGAGCGTCACCTCCACTAAAGGATACCAAAATAAAACTTCCTCCTAAGTCAACTCAATTAAAGACACCCTCTCTACAATGGCCACGTCTATATAACGATCAGATTTTTTGTACCCCTTTGGTTTGCTTTATACAGAAGTTTCACTGTATTACCATACGAGAAAAACAAGATTGCTTAATAAACAAAAAACTTTGAATTTTAAGCGTTTTCAGAGTTTTCAGCATTTATATTTTTGCAAATTTAATGCTATCAACATCGGGAATAGTATCATTTCGCTGTAATAAATTCTTGTTTCTGAGATTTGTTTCAAATTTTTGTAAAACTAAACAATTTTTGTAAACTTTGTAATTGTACTGATTACGAAATTTCCTCGGAAAATGTATTTAGTTGAATATTTAAAATATTAATCCACCTCAATTCGATTATGCGACGATTCTCTTTTTTAGAGTTTCACGTGCTAAATTCACTTTACAAAACTCCATAAATTATAAAGCTTATTATAAAGTTTAGAGAAGTAATCACTCAAAACAACTGTTTTGTGGACGTGAATGATTAGATGTAGCAGTCGAATAAAGTTGTTTGCTCTAATTTAAGAGAGGTTCAAAAGAAGAGAAAAAATTTAAAACTTCAAAATCTCAAAAATGTTTAGCTTGAGTCCATAAAACTTATACGAAACAAAAATGTATGTTAGCTTTAACAGTTTCCTGTGGGTATTTACTCTTTACCATTCACCGCATTAACATTGCTTCAATAACATTCAAAATCAAGAAAAGCTTTGTACAACTTTTTGTGATAATTTTGGATTTTTGTGATCAAAAAAGCAAAGTTTGAGAAGTTTTTTCACAATCCATTTGTATCTCGAAAGCGTAAACTTTAGTTGTAATATTTTATTTAAACTTCTACTGTTTTCAGATTTTCTTAAAATGTTTTCAACGATTGGCTAAAGATTAAGATTAAAAAATGACAAAAGTGTCTGATTCAATCTGTCTGATTAATTTTCGGCGAAAATAGGAAAATAAACGTGAATGTCTAAAACGTTGGAGTTTTTATTATTGCGTTTGCTGCACTCACTTATTGAAGCCTTAATACGAGCCTGACAAGATAGATGGAGCTTCAACAAGCTGTTTAGTCAGATAACCAACGAGCAGAATAAATTGAGTCTCTTCGAGTGATTTAAGTCGTCGAACGCCTGAACCAGATCAAAAGTCGAGTGTAATTAGTTTTTACAGTAATTTATCAAAGTGAAACGCACTCCGTTGAATCATCATTTTCGGAAAAAAATCAAATGAAATCATTTTATAATACACAATGTTAAAAAAATTATCAGTTGAGTTATTTGTTGATGCTTATTTGTCAGCTATAAAAAATTTTGTCGTACTAAGCGAAATTTTTCTGTCTAAATTGTATTAAGCATAGATCTAATTTTGTACGTGCGGTTTCCTGGAAACTTGTGCGTAAAAAATGGTTGATAGCGAAAAAATTGTTATTCCTTTGAAAGCGAAGAGGACATTTCAATTAAAAAGCTAACTCAAAAGCGGCGTTCAATAATCTCTGCAATGTTTAATGCCTGCTACTTGATTGAATAGCGGGCAAATGTTTCCGAGGGATTTCCTCAAAATTGGGATGTTGTAGTGGTGCAGAGGATGTTCAATGTCTTTGTCTGCAAATATATTTCAATAAAATTTTTACAAACGAAGCTTAATTCATATCGTGAGCTTTTTTATTGTCAGTGATGAACGATTATGATATTTCGATTACATTGTTAAAGAAATATGTTTGCACTGTGATCACATTTTGATCGGAAATTCTTATCGCACTTTATTCGAAAGTTCCTCGCATCAATTAATTAAGTTTTTACCTGCGAAAATCAAAATTCAACTTTTTACATTTACCTGGCAAGCAGATGAACTCGTTGACCATCAAACGCTGAATTCAATAAACATTTTGTCGTTCGCGAATTATCTAGTTTTACTATCAACGTGAAAGTGTCCATATAATTATCGATTAGTTGCTAAAGTTTTGGTTCGAACGCAAAATTTTCTTTTCTGAGTTTAAAATTTTTTGTGTCAAACGACGCACTAAATGAGAGATTGAATTGAATGAGAATCTCGAAATGAGTTGAGACTTAAGAAAATGAATTCGATTTTAGAAGTTTATACATAAGATTACAAAATTTTGTAAAATACAAACTTTAAAAAAATTCCTTTTCAATGATTAATCAAAATATCATATCTCGTAATTTTAACTGTTTTTCGTTGATTCTCATTTCGCAATTAATCGCAAAAAGTTGACTTTTAGCATTCGCTTAAACATAATATCTGATATTTTCGATAGTTGTTTGCGAGTAGTGAACAATAGCAAAAATTGTGAAGACACTAAAGAAAGGAAATTTGGGTTAAATCTTATCATTAAAAAGATATAAAATTTGACGTAAATTGGATTTATTCGTTTTAATTAATCACGATTTTAATATTTTAAATTTCTGATTAATATTAATTTTCTCAGATTGAATCGCATATATTTACGCATTTTTAAAAGAAAAAAAATTACTACTTTTATTCGTTTTTAATGGCTTGTTATGAATTTAAATTATTTTTAAACAAATTTTTTTCTAAAATATAAATACAAACAGCTATATAACTACAAAAACACAAAGAAAATTAAATGTTTGACTAGTATGGTGGCTGAATTTTTCGCTTTCGATGTATAATTGCCTATTAAATGCGACCTGTTAGTATATCTTTAAAATTTGTATAGCATATCGTTTAGTATCGTTTTTCAGAAACCCTCTTGCACTCATTGGTGAAACGCTCATATCCTTAAATAGAAAGCAATAATGTGTTGAGGGACATATTTTGTTGTTAAATGAAAATGTTTGAAAACACAATTTTAACAAACAGCAAATCAAAACACTGAAAAAAATAGCGAAATCAGATTTTAAAAACAATAAAAGTTAAATAGCAAAATGCTTTAAAGTGTTTTAAAGCTTTAAAGTTTTCTCAAACTTCGATTTGGATACCTAAATTAATAAACGCAAAACTGACGCAAATCGCATCAGAATTGGGTGATTGTGAGTTTAAAGCAGTGTTCAAAATGAAAAACAATGCGATCAAATGTTTGCCAAATTAACAAACATGAAAAGATATGCGAAACGATTGGAGGGAAATGATAATTTTGAGGAAAATTTTGCACTTTTCATTCACGAAACGTGAACCAACAGTCGTTCGCAATGTGAAAACAGTGACGTCGTTGCGTATCGCACACAGAGGGGCGCAGTCGCAATGCGTTCAGCGTACGCCATATTTATTTAAGGCGAGGGGCGTTTTTTTGCGACTCGCGAAAACCAAAAACTGAACGACGACTGTTTTCCGCTATTAATTTAAAGGCCTCATTTTTATTCGATTTCGCTTTGCTTCTTTCTTTCATCGAATTCATTTTTGAACTCGAAGCTACGCTTGATTCGAATCGAGACACGCTTGAAATCGAAAGCGAAAGAAGCCAAGTATCGTGGCCGAGAAAAGAAGGCGGATTTCGAACGCGAAAACTCGACTCAATTGCTTTGTTTCGCGAATTGCGTTTTTTATTTTCTTCAACATTGAAGTGATCGTTTAGTTTTTTTTCTGTTAAAAAATGTTTAAAATGTGGCCATTTAATCGATCTTTGCTCATCACTGCACTTTTGGTGTCTCTGTGTAAGTATGGTGTCGTTCTTTATTGCAAGTGTCACCTTTCATATTTTTTCTATTCGAACACTTAATGCTTTTTTTCTTTAATGTGTGCTCATTGTAAAAGTAGCGGAAAGCAGGGATTTTGATACAAATTAATCGAGTTAATCTTAATACTATTTTTTAATTAAACTAACCGTTTTTTTAAACGCGTTCATTCGTAACTTCGCATAATTGTCGTTCTCCATTTTTGCTTTTCGTTTTTCTCTAATCTTATCTTTGCGTTTATTGTCGCTTATTAACCATTTTATTGATGACACTTTTATATGCTATTAAAACTTCATGTAGACTAACTTTGCTTTCGAAAGCAATTCAATGCTAAAACAGAAAATTAGCACAAATGAAAAATGTGATTTGAGATCAATTTACAGTTTATTACGCGTTAAACAGAATTTTTTAAACGCGAACAAAATGATTTCGCTTTTAAATCTGTATTGGCGTTTATTATTTGGTAAACACTCGAAACAGCACCTTGCCCCGATATTTTTTAATCTGCCATTGAACCTTCGATTTACTTTATTTTGTGTGTGTGTTGCAATATCAAATTTAAAATGTCTTTAGTTTTCGAACTCGTTTAGAGTTGCATTTTAAAATACAAGTCCTTTAGTTCCTTCTCTTAGCAACTAGAAATTAAAAAAAGCAAGCAAACAAACAAATCGTTAAGATTTTAAAAAATTTTTCGTTTCATTGCTTCTTTTTTATTTCAATCTTATCTTTTTTTTAACATTGATATTATTGTTTATTTCTTTTCTTCTTTTTCTGCAGTTGCCATTTGTCAATCACAGACACACGAAGCAAACGCTACGACAAAGCACGATAATCCAACTACTACGCCAAATACAACACCTATTCCTGCTGTCCATAATATTACTACTCAAGAGCCAAACACAACAACAACCGAACCTTCGACTACACCACAACCTGGACCTGCGAAGCGGGGTGCACCGCCTGTCCTTAATTACGAGATCACCGAAAGTTTAGGCAAAAATGAAACCATCATCTGTTTGATGGCTAGCTTCGCAGTTCAATTCGAAATCACCTACAACAACACTGAGAATAAAACAGAAAATGCTTATCTTTCAATTAATAACGGCTCAGTGGTTAAAGATGAATCTAAATGCGGCGAAAATACAACCATTCTTGTGATTGAAATTAATGACGATAAAAATGATAAATTGACGATGGATATTGTGAGAGACAATGGCAATTATTATGTAAACCATATTGTATTAAGTTTGGACGGTAAAACCATAAAAGACATAATGCCGGATGCTCCCAAATTAGGTATATTTGTGAATCGTTTTTTATTGAAAATTTTAAAGCTGTTTTAATTTTAGGTGAAATCATAGCCACAGTCAATAACAAGTCGATGTTTGAAGCTCCTGAGAGCAAATCTTACAAATGTAACGCAGAAACAACCCAAGCTATGGATTCAATGAATAAGGTTAATGTGAAAATGATTGTTAAAGATGTGCAATTTGATGCTTTCCGTGGTAAAGATGCAGGCAAAGAAACTTTTAGAACCGGTATGATTTCTGCATTAAATAATTCGCCTTTCAATAATAAATATTTTATAGCCAAACGATGCCCGGCTGATGAGGAAATCAATGACGTGATTCCGATTGCTGTCGGAGCGGCGCTTGGTGCTCTCGTTGTTATCGTCTTGATTGCTTACTTCATCGGAAGAAGACGCAGCCGTCGTTTAGCTTATCAATCAGTTTAAGTTTTTATTTAAATTTGATACAGAAAAAAGCTAAAAGTTCTTAATATCAAAAAATTCCAAAACAGTGCTGAAGGACGTTACAAAATGGTTTTGGATTCTGCGCGCCATATTTTAGTCGTTTCAACCATTTTCAATTGTCTTTATTTAGTGTCTCAAAAATTAACAGTATTCGATTTTCACCGCCATTTGATTATTGATTAATTAGTGATAATTTTCAAGTTTAAAAAATATTTGAAAAAGTGTCCTTATTTTTAGTTTTTTGAAAGCGAATTGAAAAACACTCCTTCATTTCACTGTGATAACAGTAAAATCCATGTAAAATGTAAATCACACTTATTGATATAGTTTGAGAATAAATTATTTCTTGAAATGCGAGTAATGATGAAGAAGCGAGACTTCTCACTTAACGAAAATCTTTACTCGCATTTCACGGTTGAAACGAAAATAGCGTAATCTTGTTTCGGAGAGAACTTTGTGAACATTTTTCATAAGTTGTAAATTGACGTTCTATGTGTCGCAAAATAATCGCAACGCAAACCAACGTTACATCTGAGTCGTTTCAAAAATATCTTTTCAAGTTCAACTTTATACCTTTACGTGAAAGATATATCATTACTTTTCCACTTGATACTTTCATTCAAAACAAAATTTTCAAATTCTAACTTTAATTTTAATTTGTTTTCTTTGGTATAAATTATGAATAAGACAATTATTGTTCATTATTATATGGAAAGAGATTCAAATACTTAATTGATAAAAAGTTCGATTTATTTTTTAGCTCTAGCTCCAGCGTTAAATTATATTATTTTTTGACTATCAAACTTTTAAATTTTTTCAAAGTAGATATGATAATGAACTTATTGACTTAGGTTGAAAATATGTTTTTTTAAGTGAGGCTAATTTGTGTAATAGGTAAACTTTTATTTTCGCTATGTGTTGCGCTTATTTTGGCGATGCTGATTTAATGTGAAGTTAAAAAACGAACAATTTTTAAAAATAAAATCAGCTGCAAATAATGCGGTTTAAATCTTTGACATACTTTCTGTCTTTATCGATTTGAAATTCGATCGATGTTTAATAAAAAGTCAGATCGAAAGTATGTTTCATGTCATCAGCCATCAGTTTAATTATTTATGATATCGACCTTTTCATTTATGATATACCTTTTCATTTGCCGACATAACAAAACTTTTGTGCTTATTGCTAAGAAAATAATTGTGAGTTTTACTGCTTAAATCAAATTTGGCAATTATTCTCACGATAAATGTACAAGGTAATTAAATGTGGGCAAAAAAGCAACTATAACAAATCGATTCTTTTTTCTCAAATACATGTATCAATATTTTTACTATCTTGTCAAATTTTTACTAATATCACTATGCTTAAATGGTTCACCACGGTTAAAACTAAATTAATAAATTCTTCACTAAATACAATAACGATTAAGAAACTGAAAAGAGGAATCAATTTTAAGTAGGAACTCTTTCCATTTAGATTAATAAAGTTAAGAAATATTTGCAATAAACACACTTTAAATATTTATTTTCAGAATTAAACAAAAATAAAATTACTAACAATTGATGACAAAATACTTATGGTTTGATAGTGTTCAGTAACGTAAAAATTTTTCTTTGTGTGTAAATAGATGATAATCAATGAAAGAAAGATCAAAGGGTAGCATTCGTTTGAAAAGAATAACCGCCATACTTTGCTATTTACTCTTGCTAAGATTTTTTAAACCACATTTTTTATAACATAAAATGATTGGATTTTCCAATTGAGTAAAACATTTGCAACTGATTGAGTTGTTTGTGAAATTTTTTTTCTATTTTTATTTCTGCAATTGATTCACAAATAATCCAATTTCAAATAAATGCGTTGTTACCAAAAGAAAAAAATGTGATAAAACAGAGCACAAAATATGTGAAGTAATATAATAGTAAATACTTGTAAGTCTTCTTTTTAAGTAATCTATTTTTATTTTTATAATTGCGCAAGATGTTTGAAGCAACATGCGTAAATATCAAACTCTAAATTAGTATCAAACGTTCTTTTTTCTCCGAAAAAATTTCAATACGCAAATTCTCATTTGGTTGAAAATTTTTTGACAAGTTCGCTTCATTAAATATGAAAGCGAAATATTCCTAGCTACTTACCAGTAGGTACGGTAATTTAATTCCCAAAAGTTATATAATATCAATTTACTTGCATCCTGTTTCATCTCTCATTTAGCCATCTTCTTGTTGCAGCCGACTTGATTAAGACAGTCATAGAGATAAATTGTAAATTTTATCTAAATCGATTAGTTTTAATTTGCGACTGAGTTCATTCGGAGCCATATTCTCGGAGAAGCGGATAGCTAAATCGATTAAACTCTGGGGTGATTATTTTGGTTTTCATGATAAAAAAAATATTCCAACGTGGAAAAAAATTAAAGACAAATTTTATAAACTAAACTTAGTGGAATTCGCATCATCATCATTATTATTTGATCAAATAAACCGATAAACGCTCATCATTTGTAAGTAAATTGAATTGATCGCCGAAAATTGAAATTCGAGATGAATAATTCATGCGACAATGGAATTAAATGATAATGGCATATGAACATGAATAATGAATTTGATTGAAAATTTAAAACTTAATTTTACGCTAAACGCTTGGGCAAACATAACGATTTTCAAATCGAAGAGTAGAGAGCCAACAACTTAACATATTGTATTTCGTTGAGTAGAAATGCAATTTTAGCAAAACTTTTAGTTCGCCGTTATTAAAAAAGAATAACAAAACAAATCCGCATTATTATTATTATTATTGTTGTTAGTCCAATCGTTCAATTCACTAAATTTAGGCTTAGTTTCAAATGAATTGACGTTTTGTTCGACAGAAATAAAGTTGAGCAGACAAATTTTCATTGATTATGAGTTTGTTTAATAAAATAGACAATGGCATTAAAGAGAAAGCAAAACCTTTCATGACGATCGCGATGTGTACTAAAATGCTTTTTTGAAAAATATTTAAATTTTGAAGTTATGCTACTTTAAAAATAAATATTGCAACTAACGAGGCTAATTTGAAACAACCAAATGTCTAAATGAATTCAATTAATTTTTATTATGTCTGTTCGGTAACTACTCCTGTGGTCTGCGCACAATACCCATGAAGAGTATTACGTTGGTGGCCGTGTCACGTATTAAGTACACAAATGGTCGATCGACGACAAATTGCGTTGGGAAAGCTGGTCGCCCTGATCGAGCTATCAACAACGCGGTTGCTGCAGCTGCCTCCGTACCTTCTTCGTTCACGCTAATGAATGATTTGTGTACAATAGAGTTCACTGTAATACCAATGGCTGGAAAGTTGCTGTCGTTTGATTTCTTCACAGAGGCGAAAAATCCTGACAGATCAGAAAAGCGTGGATCGAAAAGTTTTTTAATTCCCATTGAGTACAACGGCCCTGCCAGTTCGAATTCTTGCTCGAACTTAAATCGCGGCAGAGCCAAATACACTTCGTCATCGTAAAGATTGTTGATCACTGTGTCAAGATCTTGCGGCGAAAGATTCCTGACAAGGCTATCAACACCTTTCGATGTTTCCGGTAGTATGATCAGCATAGAAAAGTCTTGATTAGCGTAAGGTATATCCAATATTGTGGAGCGTAGGTTTTCGCTCACACCAAACATAAATGTGCCCGTTTGTATCATCATCTGCACTGGAATGTCTTCCGTTGGCGATACATGAAACGATCTTATTTCATTCTTTGCTGGGTCAAACTGATTCAACCACTTGCTGTGAAAGTAGATCGCGTTCGCAATGATTATGTTTGTCCACGGCGTGATCGCACCATTTGGTATCAAGTCTTTTATTTTGTTGTTTGTCGTTTGCTCGACCCACGCATTTATTTTCTGCGTCGAACCGTAAGGATCGCCGACGAAGTCCATCGCTTCCACCTCGACACCGAAATGTTCATCGATACAACTGTCGAGTTGCAACTGTTTATTCACAAAAATTTTGTTTGCAACTGAATAAGCGAATTTTTTACTCGCGCCAGTCGCGTTTTTCTTTAATTTGTACCAAAATCGCAATCCTTGATACGCCATACCGACTGCGTATTTAGGCACATCATCGAGCCCGAGCACCACACGCAATTCACGGTCAGTATCACCGCGCGCTCCCATATAAGAGACCACCAAAGCTGACCAAATACTGAACGGACTAACTAGAATACCGGTGGAAGTGTCGCGTGACTCAAAATTGTGTAAAGATTTTAGCATATTAATCGAAAATCTATACAATCCGTGAATGAGTGTACGTGAATTCTCTTGCTGCCCGACAGAGAGATGATCGTTTAGTTCGTGAACATCGTTCGTGAAGCATTTCTCGAACGAAGACGAAGTTCGATTAAATAGTTTCGCTCTCAATTTGCTGCTCACTTCGAATTTTGGTCTGCTGCTGCTACTGTTTGTCGGCGTAAAAGTTTCATTACGTGTTGCCGCATCGCTACTCGCGTAGTAGCAAATCAACGTGATTAGCCAAATTAATCGACACGAGTGAATCATGGTCAACAAAAAGTTAGATCCAAATAGAAATGATGATCGATGAAGTGATGTCAATTTTTTTTTCGTTCTTCTTCTTCTTTTCTGCTCTTTTCGTGGTCTAAATACGAAATTAGTGAGAAAAAAAGCTTCTACGATTTTTCCGCTCAAAGTAATTAAATTTCAAGGCTTAAATAGTCACAAAGATGAGCGCTGAGGCAAAATTGAGTTTGAAATCACTGCAGAGAAGAAGTTTGCCTTCGAAAATTCTATTCTTACCAACCAACCGTCGATTTTCTTCGCCTTTCTCACATAGAGAATCGAGTTTCGAATATGTTCACGCTGTAAGTGGTGATATACTCGCAAACATTTATTCGAAACATCGCGAACAACAACTGAGCAGTTGAATTAAGTGGCAGCGAGAAGACAAAATTATTTTGTGTAATCGAATCGCGAGTAAAGAAAGAAAAGCAGGAATTTAGAACAAATTTGACAACAGTTGTTGTAATGCCGGCTCAACGCTCGAAATGAGGACCGCGATAAAGTCAAGTTTAGAAATGAACATGTTTCAGGAGCAATCGTTGGAAACTTCTTCGTGAAGAAAAAAATCAGGTCAAAGTGGTGCAGCCAACAAACGCACCACACGCCGCTGCTGACGTTTTTCGGTGATTATAATATTCATTCAACGTCTCTTTTTTCGTACTTTGTGTCGATTGCGGATTTTTGTATACCATTTCAAGTTTAAAATTGGGTAATTCATTGTTTGCTACCTTTTACCGGTATTATTGCTTTAAGCTTCGTTAACTTTCTTAACTGCTTTATACATTCATTTCGAGACGTTGCATAGCTTCGGCGACATAAAATTTTCTCAAACTTGGCAATCGTGAAACTTTTTGATGTAACTTGCTGGATCAGAGTTGAGTACTAATTCTCTCTCCACTTGATATCTCTTATTTTCTGCAACTCGTTCTCGGTCATTTCAATGTAAATCATAATTAGGTTAGTGGTGGTAAACTCAGAAAAGAAGGTGATGCGCCTTATTTCGACCGTGAATCTTTTCATTCGCTTCTCATTATATCGCTGCAGTGTTTTTGAATTTTTTAAGAAATTTTTTACTTTTCATTATCATTATTTCAAACAAATTTGCTTAAATTGTGCATTTGAAACTGTTTAATATAATAGCAAATAATAGCTTCAAGTTTGATTTTTTTTATCTTGCAAACGATTTTATTATATAAATACGCGGAACTTTACGTGAAATGAACATTAAAACTTATTCAAGTGACTGAAATCATTATGAAGATATCACAAAAGATAACTCGGCTTTTGATCGCTCTATTCTTATAAATTGTTGAAATTTTTTAAATCGGAAAATTGGCTTGAAAATTATTTTCACGAAATCATATTGCGTTAAATCGACGCAATTATTACCAAGGATTTCGAAGTTAAACAGCAATAAAGCGTTTTAATGTAGAAAAGAATGAGCAAAAAAAGTTTTCGACATTCATGAATGGACGAAAATAAAGAAAAGAAGATATACTCAGGAAATGGTGAGGGAGGATAGAGAGAATTGAAACGAGAATGAACCAAAATTCAATGAACTGCGAAAGTCGTGTTTCATTTCATCTTTTCTTTCCTTTTTTGTATAAAACGTATCCGAACAAAAATTTCTACAAATTACATTTATGCAAACAAAATGTATTCGAAAACGTACGCGTATATAAAGCAGAATATCGGAGAGAGAGAGAGAGAGAGAGAGAAGGGGAGAGTGAGAGAGGAAACGGACACCAGCCTAGGAACACACACAAAGAAGTATCGTTAGAAGAGAGAAAATAACGTTTTTAATTGCATCAATATAAAGAAGTTCGCAATGAGCACATCTGTTTCCTGTTTTCTGCCGTTTTCAATTTTTTCGCTTTTGGAAAATTTTAAAACTTCAAAGAATTTTACTCTTCTTCTCGTTCAGCGCTTTGCATAAATTTCAAACCGCAACAAATAATAATAATAATACGCACTTGCTTTTTGCGTAATGCTTTCTTTAACAAACAAAAAGCGCTTCTTTACATTTTCGTTTGCTGCTATGAACAGAATGTGAAAAATTTTTTGCGATTCAATTTGCATAACGCATTTTCACAATCGCCTCAATTTTAACACACTCTACTTCGTTTTCTTCGCTAATCTTTTTTTGCATCAACATTCTTCTCTGGTCATTGCGGTTGTTGTTTACTGTGAACGCTACAAAGTGAGTGAGCATCGTCACTTTTTTCTTTCTCTTTACGAACAAGAAAAAAAGTTCTAAAACGGCCCATTTTAAGTAGAGTAACAAGCGAAAAAAGTCCGAAACACATTAGCCACATTTAAAAAGCATTAGCTTCCCACAAGTTAAGAGTGCCCTACACACGAACGACCGAAAAGTGTTCTCTTTATTCTCGATGGCTAGCAAAGCCGCACATCTAAAGTAACACATCTTAAGCTCGTTTTGTTCCTTCTCTCGCTCTCTTTTTTTCTGTGTGCCTCTCGTTCTTCCTCTCGACGTTTTGCTTCTTCCTACGAAATAATCATCAGCGAGAACGAGCGAAAGAAATGATCGTCAAAGTTTCACTTTGTTTTAAGTAATCTTGTGAACGAAGTTATTTTTTATTTTCAACTAACGTTTTTGCTATAAATCCATCCGATTTCAGTCGAAACAAGAAAAGTTTTTCTTCTTCTCTTCGCCTTTTTTTCATATTTTCAGCTGTAATACTTGGAAATTGAATATATCGCGATTTAACTTCGCTTTTCAAGTGTGTGCATTTGTTCAATACTTTGTATGTGCATGGTGTGCACGCTAAATGTGTGTGTGTGTTTGTGTGCGATGTTTATGTTTTTGCTTTTCTACGAATGAGAGAAAAATTGTCGAGATTTAGCTGACTAACTTTTCTCTTATTGCACAAGTTTAGCTTTTCTCTTGTTCGAAGCCACCTTCTTCGTTCGATGTAACAGTGGCCACTTAAATTTGGTCGATTTGTGTATTTCGCGCTGCATCATCATTATTATGATTATTATTTGCATCGCTAATGAAGAAGAAAACGAAAGAGCAAGCAAACAAACAGCTTAACATGTCAATTTATCTTTGTCGTCAGTGTTTTTCTGTCAAAAAATTTTATTCGAAAACTGCAGCGAAGTAACAATTAAATAGATGTTTGTGTGTGTGTGTGTGTGTGACAAGGCGAACGATTTTCGACGAACTAATTTTGCTTAACGAAAAGCGATTACGTGCCACTTGCGCTACTGTTTGTAGCGCTATGGATGTGCTATATGCTTTGTTACTTGCTCCCTCTCACTCTCGCTCTCTCCTCTATCGCTATGCACTCGTTATTCAAACGGCAGCCATTTGAAGGCTGATTAATTATATTAATTTTATCGTCAATTGAAAACGCGACGGAAAACGCGGCGAAAAAAGGAAGTTGTTTCATTATTTGCGCTGAAAGTGATGCTAACTGTCACAAGTTATGATCGCTGATTTTTTTTGCCTTTCTTTTCATTCTTTTAGTTTGAAATTTATCGCAGTTTTGAATCGAGAACCACATCAAAACGCGAATTACGTGTAATAAAAATATTTTGTATGAGTTTTGTGAATTATTTATAAAAACAAAAACGTGAATTCATAAGCCGCACGAAGTAACTCGGGAGGAGAAACTCGGGAAAAAGTGTTTTTACGTGTTGTGTTTCGACTCAAATCGTGAACATTTACATCATTTCACAGTTTCTTGACTTCTTTTTTAGTAGCTCGCAATCGACTTTCGGACTTGAATTTTTTTCATTCAAAATTGTGTAATATTCAAAAATATTGACGAACTTGGGAAGTGAGAAGCGACTTCACACATATCTGTGCTGCACTTTAAACGGAGGGCGTATTTCGCAATGAGATTATTTTAAAATCCGTGAGTCTGTGTTTATCTTCACTTTTCGCCAAAGTAAAAACATTTTTGCTGAACTTAAACTTAATTCATTAGAACAAAAAAATCGAGCGAAGCGCGTTCGTTTCAAAGTGAGCGTTAAATAGAATCGATCGTCGGCCAATGAAAAGCGAATAGCGTACATTTTTTTTTTAAAAATTAATTAACGCACTCTTTGTTCGCCAACTCTTTCTTCTTTAATCATCTTAAATCACGATTCTCATTTCTTCTCTTTTCTTAGCGTTCATCTCGCTTGTATTTTTGTTATTTATTTTATTTCTTCCGCGCTGTTTTGATGGCGAAAAGATTAAGTGGACATTCATCGACAGGAAGATCGCTGTCATCTTCTTCATCTGCCGCTGCAGCACAAACCACCAGCGCCTCTAATCGCAATGGCAAGCGATCAATTAAAGTGGTGGTGGTTGGCGATGGCAACGTTGGTAAAACTTGCCTATTGATTGCATACACCACCAAACAATTTCCACACGGCGATTACGTGCCCACTGTGTACGTTTCATTACTTTGTTCCGCTCACTTCTCCGCTCTAATTTTTTTCGCTTCTGCTTTGTTTTGTTTCATCTCTGGCTTCTTTCTCTTTCATTTCGACGCAATTTTTATTTTCTACTCATTTCGTTTCACTCTCGTTTCGCACAGTTTTGAAAATTATTTCGGTACGCAAGAATGTCAAGGCTCGCTTTATAATTTAACTTTGTGGGACACTGCTGGACAAGAAGATTACGAACGCTTACGGCCGCTATCATATCCCGGGGTAATTTTCGTTTGCTTATTTCCTCGCTTTTTCTTTTTTGTTTCGCTTTACTCTGATTAACTTATTTTGATTACATTGCTTTTCACGGCTTAACTTTATTAATTTTTCGCACGCATAGCGACTGTGAAACATCCACTCAAATTCGCGAGTCTCGCTAGAAGAACAAATCGATCGAAATTATAAATTCAGTTGAGGAAATAATTTTGAAATTTGCTAAGAAAAAGTCAATTAAAATCGTTGTCAAATGATAGATTTCGCTGATAAGCGACCAGATAAGCCGCTATTAAGTGTTCATCATAAGTGTTGAAAATACTCCGCTGTGGATAATAAAATGGACGTGCTTTAGTGAAATAGCAATTTGTTCGTGTCGTTCGTTTGTTTTATTGATAAGTTTTTTTTCGTTACTAAACTGAACTTAATAGATGAACCGATAGTCCAGAATACTATAATTAGACTAAAACTGGGCTCTTATGCATTTACACACCTCCAGTGACACAATTTTTTTACGCAAATATTTATTTAAATTGAGTGAAAAAAATTTGGCATTTTAATTTACTGCTCGATGAAAAATTGCATAATTTAAAATTCATTTTACGTATTTCGTATGTGAAAAACGACGAGTGTCGAGACTTTTCGAGTGCAGAGGATAAAAAATTGACGAATTATCTTTTTTACGAATCTAATCGCCTCAATTTATCGCTTTGACCATAAAAAAGTTTCGGGCAATAATAACTATTATAATAGTTGGATGAGGTGATATCTTTAGCGCAAAGAAACAATATAATAAATCACAAGCGCGGGCCATTCATTTTTTTGTTTCAAAATCGTAACGTTTGCCAAAAAAACCGACAACAACGGCGATCAATATCAAATGAAATTTAATGAGCGTTGGCAGATAATTTTTCACGCTGATCTCTTCACTACTCGCTTCGATCGATCGCTGCGGTCGTGTGCCATAATTTGCACATGCAAAATGTGTTTATTAATTCAAAAAAGCGTTTAATTTAAACATGAAAGAAGCAAAAAATTGCCTTGAGTTTAAAAAATTTTGCATAAATGCAATTCATGTTGTTAAATTTTTGAAAATATCGCACGACAAAGAAAAATCCAGCGGAAAAGCGCGTAAGCATAGAGTTAGCGACTTCCCTGTAAAAAATCGACGTATTAACGGATTTTGACGATCGCCGATTATGCAGAAACCTTATATGCAGAAATAAATATCATAAGATTGATTATTTTCACTTTTTTTCGCGATAAAAGAAGAATAATAGTGCGAATGTAATAAGCTAGAATCGAAATGTGGAAACTTTTTTCGCCAAATTCAAAAATAAATATTGACTAGAAGATTACGGGTGCATACGTTTGCTCAAATCCCACTTTTCTTAAGTGTGTACAAAGTGAAAAGCGTGCTCGCGATAGAAAAATGTTTGCATATTGAGTATATCTCTTAAACGCAGCGTTTTTCTCTCTCTCTTTTCTTCTTCTCCTACTTTGTTTCGGATATTTTCAAAAACTTTTTACATATTTCATACAAATTCTTTTCAATTTTTTGATATTCAAACGAACGCACTCGAGTTCGTTTGATTGTACGCAAAGAAAACAGGTCGAAAAGAGAAAGAAGAAACTTACGCAAGCGAACATAATACGAATAAGCTAACCAAAATATAATAAATAAATAAATAAATTTTTTTGTGCGCGCTTAAGAGCGTAAACTTTACAATAAAATTATAATAAATGAGGCTTGTAAAGCGAACTTTTTTCTCGCGAATTTATTTTTATTGAAAAACGCTATGCACAGCGAACAAATTCTAAATTACATTCGTCAAAATTTTAATTTTTTTGCTCTGTGTATACAGCGAACTGGAAACACTGTTAAGTAGTATTAAACCAGCAGCTAAGCAAACATTATTTGTCTTCTTCTAGATTCACTTATTCGTTTTTAAGCTCGCGTTCGCAGAATTGATGATCTCAGTTGAGGCGACGATGATGCATTTGCTTTAAATGTAAATCACTCGAATGAAATGGAGGAGAAACTCCGAGAAAAATTTCGCTTGTGTTTAAGGGAGAAGAAGAAGCAAAAAAAAAAAAAAACTTAGACAAACAAAGCGAAAACTTAAAACGAAACTTTTAATTAAACAGGCAGACGTGTTCCTCTTATGCTTCAGCGTAGACAGTATTCACTCATTTCAAAACATACAATCGAAATGGCAGCCGGAAATTAAGCAACACTGTCCAAAAGTTCCGTACATTCTGGTCGGCACTAAAACTGACCTCAGGCCGAGCGTTGGCTCACGTAAATCGGGCTCGTCGCTGGTGGCGAAATCGAAAGAGAAAAAGAGTAGAAGCAGCAATTGTAATAATTCGAATAATGCGGACGATTCGAGGAAGTTTGTAACGAGAGAAATGGGCAAGAAATTAGCGGCGAAAATAAAAGCTTCCAAATACGTCGAGTGTTCGGCGAAATCGATGTTCAACATTGAAGAGGTAAATATGTGCCTCAATTGTTTAGGTTATTTCAAAGCTTTTCGCATTTTATTGCGAACTAAAGCGAATGTGAATCTAAAATTGTCATTAAACTAATAGCGTCGACTAATTCCTAGGTAATCACCTTTGCGCTTAGCTAAATTTAAGAGCTCGCAAAATGAATTAATAGCGTAGCACTTAAATATTTGTTGCGCTTAATAAATATAATTACACTTAATTTGAATTTTGTACTACTTCGGGCAAAAAAAAAATTTGAAAACGAACAACAAACTTCACTGCGATGTTTCGAGTTTTTGTGTTTAGAGTAGTAGTACAAGCGAAAATGTGTGGAGAGCTTCACTTTAAATTAGACAAGTTGAAAAATTGCGAAAATTAAACATTTTCATTTTAGAACTTTAAATGCAAATGCGCTTACTGACCAATTAAGTTAAGTTCTAAATGACTAAATTGTTTGAAACATTCATTCGCTTAAGCGTATTTTTAAAAACTGTGTCATTTTCTCGCTAATTAATCTAAATTTAATTTTTAATTTTTCTTTTCTTTACCAACTTTAAACGTAGGTTTTCATCGAAACAATTAAAGCGGCGTACAATTTGAAAGACAACGATAGTAATCGTCGATGTGTTCTGCTTTGAGAGAAAAATGAAAAAATAAATAAGCGCAACTCTCAACTCTAGTCGTCGACAAATTGAGACAAACACACGCATATACACGCGAAGAGAAAAAAGCCCAAAAGAATTAAAGTGAAGCGAAAAACTTTTTTTTTCAGGCAATCATACTGACAACAGACGATGAACCTAATTATCTAAAAACGAATTACACTTGTACTCCTCATGTGTTCATTTTCGAAAAGCTTTTGCAAGTGTAAATTTACACAGATACCAATGAAAAGCACGCATTTGTTTTCAATTGCAGAATTTCTAAACTTTCTTTTCACACTTCTTCTCTCTCTCTCGAATTTTCTATTTTTATTGAATATTTTTTCTTACTTTTTATTGAATTTATTTCAATATTTTAAAATTAAAATTGATGAATACGAAAATGTTTTTATTTTTTATTTGTGGAAGTTTTTTCAACATTAATCATTGCGATCGTATGAGAAAAGTGTTATTACTATGCAGACGAATTCAACAAACAAATGTTCAAATTTGTCTGCTTGCATTACAAAATATTCTTCAAAAGATTTTTGTTGTAAAGAAACTTTTTTTTGCGATTGAATTTAATGAATTAAAAGAAAAGAAGAAAGTAACAAAGAGAGAAAAACTTGCGAACTCTGTGTGCGAAAGAAAAGTAATTTCAAATTGAATGTAGAAAATAATTTCAAATAAACTCGATGAATATTCAAATTATTATTGCAACTCTTTTCTTTCCGCGTATTCACTTGATTGACTCTTTCGCCGACGCTATTCATTTTCTTATTTCTACTGGAAAGTTCAATAAACTAAAAATGGTACATACACAGCGTTCACTGCGATGGAAGCCGCTTGGTTTGCGAAAAATACTTGCACACATCAGTGACAACACACCAGCTTTAGGTACGTACGCGTCGGACTCTAAAAGTTACACGCTTTAGCACTTGACGCAAATGAATTGTTTATATCGATCTCTCGCTCTCGATCACCAACACGCGAAATGATTTTTAGCAGCAAAATGTTTTGCTTGGAAAATTTTTGTTTGTTTGCGAATGCAGACATTGCAACAACAAAGATCATAAATTGAACGCAACTCTCTTGGTAATTTTCGGATGTAGCTTTTAAAATGTATTACAGAGTAATGAATGCTCAAATTTCTCCATTGTGCGTTAGATGAATATGCGAGTTTGATAGAGAGTTTCTCTTTTTCATCCTCAATTTGTAAATTAATGAATATGAAAATATATTGATACTTTAATAAAAGTTTTGCGTTTAAATCACTATTGTCGAAGAATACAAAAATCAACAAAGCGCGTTTGCAAAATTAAAATTTTGATGAAAATCGAGATTGTACACACTTCCAAAAATAAATGCTCATATAAATCTTGAGCTTTGCAGCTTTGTTCGCTCAATTTTTTTTCTCTCGCTCTCTCATTCTCTCTTTTACTCTCTTTATGTATTAGCATGAAAAAGAAAATGTGAAATTTTTACTAAACTATACAATAAAAAAAATTATCAAACGAAAAGAAAGTGAGAGAGAAAGATAGGCGAAGTGAGTACATTTGCAAAACTTTACGCTTTATATACATGTGTATGATTGAAAGAGAAAGTGAGAGGAGTTTAATGTTAAAAAATTTGAATAGCTCGTATTTTCTTTATTCATCCCTCTCTGAATTGGTTTGCTATAAAAAATTTACAAAAAATAGAAATTCGCAATTTCGCGTTTATTGATTTTCTTCATTTGTCGAGTGTAATTTAAAGCTGTCACAAACGATGACTTTTCGCGAGCCAAAATTTATTATTATGTATTGTGTAATCTGATTGTGCTTTCAGGCTAAAATTGCGCGAGATAAAAGTTAGCTAATCTAATCTTCTAAAGGCGAGCAAAATTTGAGGTCAAAATTGTCATCGCATTTTACTTTTATTAAATCAATTCCACTTGCTCTCTCCTTCTCTTCTTTCATGTTTACACATTTTTACTCTTTTCATTTTTTGCTTTTTACTCTTCACATAAACACGCAATATTCAAATTTTTGTGTGTCAGTGCAAAAGATAGCGAAAGTATGCTTGTGCAATGTAGCGTCAAACACGCTTATCATTGAGTGATGCGATCAAAGTTTGAAATCGGTGAGCATTGAAGAAAGGAAGTGTTTGAATCGCAAACTCAATAGTTTTGATCGGTCAGATGTGTAATGCGTGTAATTGTCACGTATTATCGACTGTTTCTTATTCGTTTTTATTCTCTCACACGTCTTTCACTCTCTCATGGTTTCGACGTTCAATATATCGACATGAGTTTAAATTCTCGCCGAAAAATGCTCTACTTTTGCGAACACTCGAACATTCGCCGAAATTCTTGTGACAAACGTACAAATATTTCGACTGATGGTTTCAAATGTGTAATTTATTAGAGAGCGAATTTTTTATGCTGAATAAAATGAAAATTATGTTTGTTACATTTTTTAATTTTTTTAAACTTGCTTTTGTTTTCTAAAAAATTTGCTTTATTCAGTGAAATATGCGAAATTAAAAATCAAATTTTATTGTTACAATTACATAAAAGTCATTTCTAAATTTTCGATGTTAAATTGAAGGAGCGGGTTGTTGAATTTATTGTCTTTATTTACATCAACGAATTTATTTTGCGAAAGTGTCTTAAATCTTGTTGACAAGATTTATGTGCTATAAATTACTAAATGAGTTGATATTATTTGAAAATAGCATTGCATTTAGAATTTAAGTGTGGAAACGATAAACAATTCTATCTTATTGTGAAATCGTGTCCAATAATATTGCAAGTTTTACTTTTCATTTGCTTTTAACTATAGTCAAAAATTGATTTTATGCATTAAAAATCTAAAATTTTGAATTTATGCATTTTTAACAGAAAATCGCTTTTTATGCTAAAAAATAATTTTCCACTCTCTAGTAATTATCTTACGAAAAATTACCAGTCACTCGTTTTGTTTTTGAACAATCTAATTACAGAAAAAGCCACGCCGTTATTTTATTCATTTTCACACACTTGCTTGAACCACGATTAAGATTTAATTAAGCCCATCGCACATTCTTTCTCTCACATCTAATTGCATTTGACCATCATCTATGGAGTACAACTTTAATCTTATTAATATTTTACGAGTGAATAATAGCTTCAAAGTATCCATTTTGCAAACTATGCTTTCTTATACATGCACATTCATATCTAAAAAATATTTTCTTAAAACATGCCTTTGAGCAAAGCAGTAAAGATTGTTTGGACACCAATTTGCTTTGTATAACAGTGAGTTATTGAAATTTGCTTTTCATGCTTGTTTAATTTAACTTTATACACGTTTATTTACACGTTGTATTATCTGGTAGAAAATCTGCAATCGATATCTCATTACTCTATGGACACAGGGCCACAACACATCGCATTTTTAAAATCTCTAAATGCTGAATGCGTAAAAGTCAGCTTTTGAAATGCTCTTTAATTCTAAACTGATCTACACAACCAAAACTCTTTTGAATTTTTAACAAGTTTTTCATGGTTTACCTTTACATAATCACTCATTTGAAATTCTGGAAAAGATTGTTTCTTTTCCAAAGTGATTTTAACAAAATTGAGTTTATTAAATTAGCAATTAAAATTATTTTGTATAAACGCGTTTTATGTATTCCTATTAAAAATCTATCTTTAAGCAAGCTTTTTTGGACACTTCACATTATCATAAATTTTAATTTATCGTAGGTTTATTACTGTTTGAAATATGCTAAATATTTGATACCTAAATGATCAAAAATGAAAGTGGCTATCGATTATAAGTTTCATTCGAGTGTTTCATGTCACATGAATCAAGTCATTGCTCTCCTGTGATTTCTATTTCCAAAACTTGGTCTCATTCTAAATTTTACTCTACAACTCTCTGAATAATTCAACAATTAAATTTTTTTCTGTGTGTATCAATGATTTTTAAGGTTCATGAGTTTTGCTAATTCGAAGACTTTATCTTTAGTTGATTTCTAGTAACTTTTTCCAAATCAAATCAAAGTTTTATGAACACTTTGTTCTCATATAAATCTTTTTTATCATAGCTGAAAGTGTTAATTATTATATAGAGAGTATAATTTATCCGCAATTTATATATTCCTACCATATTCAATTAATTCGCTCAAAAATGGTTTATCAATAATGGTCAGGTAAGTTCTTTTGTTCTAGTTCGAAATAAACGATTAATGAGGAAAATATCGAGCCAAAGTTAAGTAATTTTCTAGATGAAAAATTGGTGTTTTTGAAAAAATTCATTGTTTTAAGATGAGCAAAAACAATTTGCATATGTTCACATAATGCAAGCTTAATTTGCATCTACATGCTCATAAATTTTATTTCTTCAGTTTGAAAACGCTTGATCAAGTTATTCTTTTTTAGACAGAAAGCAATCCTTAATTAAACTAATTAAAACAATGGCACAATCGATTTGAACTTAAGCCATTATCTCAAACGAATGTTAATTAAAAGTACAATCGCGAAAACATGTTTCTTCGCTTTTGATTTTCTTATTTTTATTGTATTTTATACAAACATTAGTCTTTGACACTTTCCTTCTCTTTCTTCACTATAAAGCGGCAAAGGATGAATCTAACCTATTCGCTTAGTGATTTAAGCTTTGTTAGCCTCTAAAAGCAGACAATTACATGGAATTGCATTTATCGCAAAGCAGAGCAGTTTTAAAAAATAGGCAAGAAAAATAAAAAACTGGTGACCCTCAAAGCCCAATCATGGTGGTATCATCGATTTCCTTGTTTTAAAAAACAATCTTCTGTTTAAATTTATTTGTATTGGAGAAACAAATTTAATATTTGTGCAAGTCAGGTCATCATTTCTTTTGATTTCAATGACAAAACTTGAACCATTTTTCTTAGGTTAGCAATAACAGATTATTGAGAAAATTTTGATTTAGTCAAACTTAGTCACGATGAGAAAACTGAACTTGCACTTATTGATAATAACTGTAACGAGCTCAGCAGTGTAATAGCATCAAAATGAATTTAAACCTTAGTTTTAATCTTCATGAAGTATATTTTAATTCAATATTTATCGAAAAAGAGTGAGATATACTCTCAAAAAGTTTTGTACACTGTAGAAATAAATCCTCTGTTGAGTTTTTTAAAAAAATAATTTTGATGGCATTCGAAAAATAAACAGCTTTAAACCTCCCCATTGCGAAGCTTATTGAAAATTTTTCTAACTTCAGAATGTGATAAAAAACATCAATACAAAGCAAAAGATTTGGATTCACTTAAAAAATATGCTTTGAAGAAAAATATTAAACAAGTTTCAGAGTCAGTTTTTGAATGAGGCTTAACAAAATCTGAGTTCGCGTTTTTGCAACGGATAACATAAAAATTTTTCAAGAACACAAACTAACCTTCTTTTAAATTAATAGATATTTTCATCAACTTTTTTTACCATTAAAATATATGCACAAGTAGCGCAAAAAAAAAATAGTTTTCCGATCTTGAAAAGTGTCAAAATGATTGGTTTTCAAGCGCTGAAAAGCTCTTCTAACGGAAAATATTTCGTCATGGAAAAATATTCACATTTAAACATGTACAATAAGCAACAAGAAAGTCTTATTATTATTATATGCTAAGTCTAACTAATCTTTACAAAAAAAA
>NCKU01000428.1:0-42364 GCA_003675995.1 Dinothrombium tinctorium | reverse complement strand
CTGATTTTGGTATTAAAAATTTACGATCAATCGTCGTTTTACTTTATTTCGTTTAATTCGTTGTTCATAATTCATTCAACAAATGTGCAGTTGACGTTTGCAAATGAAAGAGATGATTTCAGTGTGATTTGTTGCGCTTTATAAAAAATAATTCAACAGCCATCGTTTCGTGCTAAACGAGAGTTCTGTGCAATCTTCAAACGTTTTCATTTAAACTCACTGATTTTTAATGGCAGCGAAGGTAAGATCACACAATGGTTGTGGCGGTGGCATTCATCGCGTCTCTAATGAGGTCTCTTTGTAAAATAAATAGAACAAACAGACGCGCGCTTAGCAAGCATCTCTTCATCAATAATCGTTGGAACAAACATTTTTTCCGAAACTGTATAAATGTATGTGTGAAACATGATAAAGTATGCATTGTGATTGGCAATGTGCTCGTGTGTGTATCATTCAATATTAATTATCTGTGTGCTGTATGGTTACTCTGAGCTTCAACAGGAGCGATTCGGTGCCTTCAGCTCACCTCCGAGCAACATTATAATGGAAAGATAGAAAATCATCTCATTGCTAGCGCCATTTGACGTAATTTGTAGGTGAAAAGCTTTTTCTGAAAGAAGAGGATAATCTTCTCTTTAAATTGAGCCGATTACTAGCGAAAATATTCTCTTAGCCTTAGAGAATCCTAAGAAGCTCAAGTTTAGTCTAAAAAATGGATTCTAGACTCGCATAAGTTTGTACAAATTTTTAATCTTAATTAGAAAAATAAGTTGAATTTGTGTCAAAGAAGAGCTGAAAGCATGCATTTCAGCAAAGCTTAAAATTGAACATTTTTAGTTTTCGATTTCGGAGATTTTCACTTTTTAGCGGCGCGATCTTTGTGAATCCTTTGGTTTTGTCCATCCATCTGTTCAACTTGTGACCAGAATCTTTGGGAGAATTTTAACCTAGAGAAAAGCTGAAAATAGAAATAATTAGTTGAAAAATTTTTCATTAAGCCTCTTTTGCGGTCAAACTTTTATTTTTTGCTTTACCAATTCTTAGATTATCAAATAGCGATAATCCTTAAATCTTTAATGCGAGACTTTTTTCGCTTGTTCTATCTTAAGCGCGAACGTTAAGCCACCTATAGAATCGTGAGACTGAAGCTTGAGGCTTTCTTACTGAGTCGAAATTCGATGCTTTTTAACTCGCGTCTTGTATCTCGAGGTTGGGCTCGTTTATGGCGGCTAAACCGATTTTAGCTAATGCAGACAAAATGAAATTAAACTTACTTTTTATACTGATTCATACTTGATTGAAATTGTTTTAATTGACAACTGAAACTTGACATTTTTGTCGTCTGTCGTTTGCAGAATTCGAAAGAAGCGCAATTCTTTCTCAAAATTCAATTTCAAATTCAAAAAGCCTCGTCATTAGCGTACATTTCCAAAGAGTCAATTTAAGCTTTTCTTCTTCTTCTTCATCGACCAGTCTACATTCTCAATTTGAATTTGGTTTGGCGAGCTTTCTTTACTAAATATACGATGCAAAAGTTTTCATTCACATGCTCCCAGAATGCTTACCGTTGCAATATGTTAATACAAACTCGAATATTTCATTAGAATGTTAAATATTTATACATAATTATAATAAAATTAATCAAGTGGTGGATTTCTGCTATTATCTAAAACAATTTGTACTATAAATAGTAATTTACGATGAACTCGAAACGACAAAATCCATTTTCAGCGATATTCTGCATTAATTTAGCCACAATTGCGTTTGCATTTTCACATTAATTATATTTGCATTCATTTCCATTTTTAATCATGAATTATTATTGTTGTAGAAAACCATCTCAAATCCTTTCTTTTATGTTGGCAGTTTTCAATAGTTGTGGAGAGAGAAAATTAATTTTTTTTCAGAAATTCAAACAAAGTTAAAGTTAGGATTTAATTTGATCGATCAATTAAATAATTTAGTTTGATCTGAGCTTTGTAGCGCGTTGTTGTAAAACAAAAACACTTTGTGCTTGTTTAGGTAGGATGTCCTTTATTTGGATTCAGACTTTCATTACTGAGATTCTGATTGAGCATGCTTTTTGCCAAAGAACATCAGTTTTTATTGAATAGCAAGCAATAGAGATGTCATTCAAAGTCAAAAACTTGAGCTACATGAGCAACGATAAAAAAAAATAAAAACAATGACTGCAGCCAAATTTTATGAAACGCCAGTTTTTACGATAAAAACAAATTGATTTTCATTGAAATTTCAAAAAATGCACAAATCAATAAAAAATTATTTTGTTAATTAATTTTTATTACATTAATAAGATTCATCATGTAGCTAATATTAAAAACATTTATTACTGCAAAACAAAAATAATGAAATTTGACAAATTAAGCATTGAAATGAATTTATCGTTGAATATTTTTGCTATTTTCTATGACTTGAGTTATAATTTTTGTCTGCATATCGTTTTGCGTCTATACGTTTACGTTGGTTGAATTTTTAGACAAATGAGCCAGCGTTTCTTAATAAGAACTGGCGATCTCGAGAATCGAATAGCAAATCTGCAATCGCGGTCTTTCACCTTTATTTAAATGGCTACAATTATCGCAAGGTATCGCAAAAGATAAATAAATTTATCACAAAAAGGGTGTATCTCGCATGTATACGTTTGTTTGATAATTTATAATTGAATAAGTTTGTTATAAAAGGGTTTATCCAACAATAATATACGTGCGAGATACACCCTTTCATGAATTTATTCAATTATACTTTTATAATTTAAATTATTTTAGTTATTATTTCATTTATGCTATTATACAATCGAAAATATCGAATAACTTACATTGTGATTATGATTTTCTACTTCGTTTTTTTTAATCAAAAATCGCCATCTTTCAGGATTAACATTTGTAAAAACGCTTTTCAGTAAAATTTTTCAAACAAATTTAAAATTTTTTCCGCAAAAAAATTCGATCTTTGCTTTTCTCGGATTGAGATTCTACATGATCTTGATCTTGTTTAGAAGATCAGCAAAATTTACGCATCGGTTTCATTTTGTGAAACGTTTTTTTTCTCATATCTAAATCCGAAATCGAGTAAACTAGAAACAGGATCGACTCGATTCAAGTTTGTAAATAAAGAGCTTTGAAGTTAGAAACAAAGATCAAAAGGCAAGATCGAGTTATCCGAGTTTGTGAATGAAAGTACTTGAGCTCTGATCTCGGATCAACCTTTGATTCTAGAATCAAAGAAGATTTTAGTTGGTGAATAACAAGTTTTTTTATCTCTATCGAGATAAAAGATTAGAGCTCAACGCTAGA
This sequence comes from Dinothrombium tinctorium, assembly GCA_003675995.1. Classification (NCBI taxonomy): domain Eukaryota; kingdom Metazoa; phylum Arthropoda; class Arachnida; order Trombidiformes; family Trombidiidae; genus Dinothrombium; species Dinothrombium tinctorium. The sequence continues at coordinate 39,050 of NCKU01000428.1, read as the reverse complement.
TCTTAGCTTGCGAATAAGAACTTTAAATTGTGTATCATAAAATTGCAATTCTCATCCAATGAGTAGAAGCTCTTGAAATAAAAGTTTATTGTCATCCTGTTCATTAAAATAATAAATTATATAAAAATAAAGCGCAACTAATTTCAAACAAATCCCATTGGCGTAGAACTCGACTTATAAATCGTGATAATCTGGAAAATTATGAATATTAAAGATAAAAAATATTTTTATTGCCTTTCTATAAAATTTGCTTTGAAGTTAAAAATAAAATTGCGTGAAATATTATTTCAAAATTTCGCTTTGATCGCATTTGTAAATGCATTTATTTGAAAAAATTTAATTTGCAACACAAGTAATCTATTTGAAAGAGAATATTTATTGCAATGGTGCAGTTCGTGTGACATGAGGCATATTTTTGTAAAGCGTAAAAGTGTTTAAAAAGCACACTAAGTCTATAAAGCTCAATAGTCTCAAAGCACTTGTTTTCGCCTTTTCGTTGAAGTAACAAATAAGGCTTTGCACAATAATAATCCTAAAACGATTTCGAAGATGAGATTGACCCAAAAGCGTCGAGTTCAATAATCGTCTAAATTTAAAAGCCAATTGCTTTCGAGCTTTAAATGTCAATGTCAATATTTTTCAAGCTTTAAAATGAATTCACAAAGCGAATAAAACTATCGAAATTCGAGTAAACTAATTTATTGAATAAATTTCGTTGCTTTCTTTTTTAATCAAAGTGGAAAATTTCGCTTTGCTCACTTAATTAAAAAGAGTTTTCGCGTTTTCAGAATTTGAATTTCGGGAGAATAATGTATTCACTAAAACTTTCAATTTTTGTTTGTTTTCAGAAGAAAAAATTGTTTTACAACCAATCTGAACCGAAACGTTTTACTTTTTTGCTCTTTGTTTTAAATTTATCGCAACTTTTTTGGAAGCATTGCATTTGTTGTTTTTCGCTTTTGTTTGTCCTAAGCTCAACTAAATTATTTTTATGCTCTTAACTCTCTCTCGATCGTTTTTTACTTTTTTTTAGTTTTGGCTACTTTTAAATGGTAAATGTGAAATGAATTCATAGAAGCCGAACAAAAATTGAATTTTCAATAAAAGTTTTTTAATTCGTTTTCCAATTTTAGGATAGTAAAAGCATTTCGAAGTAAAATTGAATACTTTTAAAGCATTTTTAAGCCGTTAATTAACAAATCCATTACGTTTTCGTTCTAAGCACTGATAAGAGTGAAAATTAATTAAAGCGACATTGCATCTTGAAAATGTAATTAATCAAAGCCAACTCGTAAACAAATTTACTTTTTAATATAAAATTCTGAAATTTTAAAGATTTTTAAAAATTTAGTTATGAACTCGTTAATTAATCAATACGCACAAACCTTTTTAAAGTGAACCTCTAGTAAGTAAAAACATGTGTGAAGCTAAAGAATTTAATGCTCATGAAGTTTGGGATAGAAAAAATGATGTGACCAAAGTAAAATTCTGTTTTTTCATATTTTCACTTTCTTTTTGTATTCGCCCCAATTATTTTCGCTATTTATAATGTAAAAAAGTTTAATAAACAAATTCTTATTCACATTTTAGGCATATTTTGATAAATTTTAGCTCAATTAACATGATCATTAAAAATTTCTTGATGCTAATTTAATCTTAGTCTCAATTTCATTTGAAAAGTGAATGCATAGTCAATAGTTGAATTAGCTTTTCATAAGAAAATTATAAAATCTCTAAATTCTTAGCTTAACAAGCTTAGCTAGCGTCTTTTGGTTAATTATTTTCATAATTATTTTTTTTATAACATTAAAAGAATTATTCAAAAACTCGATTTTTTAAGTTATAGCCTGCTTTTCAAAAAGACAAAGAAGAGCTTTGAAATAAAAAAAAATCACTCGAATTTGCATTTCTTGAAAAATTGTCTAAAGTAATTTTCATAAAGTAAACCCAAGATTTGATATCCACAACTCGTTTTCTCTATGGAGGTTTCACTGTGATTCAAGTAAATTTATTCGATCGAATGTTGAATGTTCATTTACTATCGTCATCATAAAAAAAGTACATTTTACTACTGAAAGAATACTTCACTGCACTACAAAAAAAACATTATAATCTAACATAAGCAACAATTTGATTTATTAAGAATACCATTTTTTCATAGTTTAATTTTAGAACATTCAAGTTAAATTTAACAAAAATAATCATTTTTATTTATCAACAATAATGAAACTCATCTCCTTTATTTGAGAACACTTCATTAAAATGATTTTTCACCCGCCACCGACTTCATTGTTTTACTCAATTATCCTCCTTTTTAGCAACTTATTGACAGTCTTAATTGATACATCTATTGAAATTGAAAAATTTTCAAAGAAAAATATTTATATTGATCTAGTATCCTATTATTGAGGCATTTTTAAATACACACTTTCCTTTTACGTAAAGCACGTTATATTGTAAACATGCGGTTTTTTTGCAGTGCAGTGAAGTATTCTTTCAGTAGTAAAATGTACTTTTTTTGATCACGTCAGTAAAAAATTTATTTTGATAAACAAATGAATTTATTTCACAAGCGCTTATCTAACATTGTTTGTTTAGCACGATACACTCTTTTGAAATAAATTAATTTAATTATTAGATTTATTTGATGATTAAACTGATTCACCATTACTAAAACACTCAATTTATCATCTATTAATTCAAAAACGCGGATAGAAATTCGCAATAAGTATGCAGAGAGAACGAAACATTTCGTTGGGGTTGGCTTAAAAACATTAAGCAACATTAAGCATCGCATAACATTTGCTTTTGCTGCCTGATTTCAATCGTATTTGAAATTTCTTTTAGCATCTATACGTTTTTGAAAGCTTTTATCAGAAAATGACAAATTTTGAAAAAGAAATTTGTGCTTACGATTACGTTTTTTTCATCTTGAATCTCTTTGAAGAACCGATCTTTGTCAAGCTTAACGGAAACCGTTGTGCAACAAATGAACATTCATATTGCATAAGCTGCATTCATAATGGAAAGAAGAGAATATTTGCATTGTGCGCCTGCATAAAAAAAGATCAACATATGCTGTGATAATTTGCGTAGAAAAATTCTTAAGCTTTTTCAGCAACAAAAAAACTTTGTTGTTTGGCGACCTGATTTTTACAGCAAGTTAAAATGTAAAGCAAGCAAAACTTGGAGTAACTTGATTTAAAAATTTTTTAAAAAGACTTGATTGATGCTATAGATTAGACTTTTCAGTATAAATTTCGATAATTATGATTGAAAATACGAATTTTGTGTGAATACATATTTAATTAACATTTAAATATTATTGTTTAATCTCTTCGATTTCTGTCGATCGAAGTCTCTTCGACATGCTTTTTGGTTGCTCGTCTCTCTTGTTTTTAGCCTCTTCCTTCATTCGTCCTCTCTAAAGTCTTTAGCGTTTTCTTATGCTTAACTTGAATACTTAAAATGTTACATTTTGCAATTAAGTTGCTAAAAATAAAAAAAAATAAAAATAAAAAATCAACCAATCGAAAATAATCTAAATCAAATAGCGATTTCATCATATTTGTATATCCAATCCACCAAAAAGGCTGCAGGTATCAAAATTTATTGTTACAATGCATACGCTGTTATACTTTTTGTTGCTTGCGTAGTGAAAACTATGCATCGCAAGAAAGCCTGCAGTCATCGTTGTTGTTAAATCGACTGCACTGTTCAGAGTTAAAAATGTTCAACGCATTATTAAATTTTATTCGTTGACAGCATTGGATATTTAATAACATAATTGCTTTGTAAAGCTCTTTTTCAATTTAAAAAAAAAATCGAATTAAGAACTGAGAAAAATTATTCTACGTTTAAACAAAATTAATTTTAAGAGCTGAATAATTAAGCTTCTAGGTCATCTTGTGCTATTAGCAGAATATTAATGCTTCCAAAACTTCATTTTATTTGAACGAAACGTTTTAAAATCAATGAATTAAAAGCGAAAAATGATGAATGAGAGCAATGAGAAGTTAATGATTGTTGTTGATTATACTAACTAAAATCATAATTAATTGTTTATATTAATAGTTATTTAATTATGATTCATTTATAACTCTCCGAAATTTTACGATTTATGAATTATAAGCTTTCTTGTTGAGCACATATTTTAAGATTTTTTCATATTTCAATCATCTCATAAATTTTCCATATCAACTCTCGTCTTTTTTGTAAGCTCGTCTTGCTTACAATAACTTCACTTTTTTAACCTATACGTAAATCGATAAAAATCGATTTGTTAAATATTTTTTCTTAATTAAGAAGTCTTAAAAAAGTAGTAAACCATAGTAATCTTAGAAAAGAAATTGTTTGCAAAAAAAATTAACATTTTAGCAAAATATAGTGAAAAACTTTTAATCATAAAGCGAATATAATGTGAGCTTATATTTTAAAATGTTAATAAACAGGATTTAATTTTTCAGGGAATAAAGTTTGAAATAAAATAAAACTTTTATTTTACTTTTACTGGCAAATAAATTTCATTAAAAAATTTTTCACTGTTTCATAAAACTTTAATATTTAAATTAAGAATTTTTAAAGCACTCAATTATCAAGAGCTTAATGAAGCAATTAATTAAACTCGGAAAATTTTATTTTCTTAGTTTTAAGATGCAATTACAGTAAGCAACTGTAGTCATGACTACCATTAGCGACGATAACACTCCTACTCTAATTTTAACTTTACTCTAAATATGTGCTAAATTAGTGGAAAATTAATACACTTACAAATAGGAGCATTTAATTAAGGCTTAACTTGTACTCGAACATTTTGTTTGGCTTTGTTTTCAAATTAATTGCCGTTATTAATTGTTTCTCGTTTGTTCGCTGCTTTTCGCAACTTAAATCAAGGCTTGAAATATATTTCTGCTTCGGTTCATTAAATTTTTCCTCCTCTCTCTCTCTAACAACACAAATTTGATTAATCGACAGTTATTAAAATACTTTGCAAAATGAAAAATACAATTTTTTAATAATAATGTTCTCAACGAATTTTTAAGAGTTCAAATAGTTTGTTGGGTTTTGAAGCAGATTCTCATAGTTTCATCTTAATTTGCTTTTAATTGACAAATGACATACAGGAATATGGCGTTTGAGGTAATATTTCACGATCTAAGAAAAATGAGAGAAAAATTGTAAACTTTCTACATCATCAAAAATTATTTTTCGCTAAGATATATTCTCGCTAATCACTTTTCGATGCAAGAATAGGCTTTCAAAATGGAATATAAAACGATGGATAATTCAAAAAGCGATTAAAATTAAAAAAAAATAAAAGCTCTTATCGCTCTCAAAATTCTGAAATTTGATTATTTTTTGCCCATTAGGCTCATATTAACTTATTAAATACAAAACTTGTGAATATAATTCTTTACTGAAATGTAAAAATTGTTTGCCATTTCTCTTTAAACTTTAATATAATCTTTGAAATATAATAAAAAGTTTCTTAATTAATTTAAGATTTAGACTTGGAAATGTTGGAAGTGCAATTTTTTTTAAAGTAAGAGATGAGAAATCAATATGAACTAAATTAAAGCTCAAAAATTGTCGAAGCAATTCGAACATAATTACTTTTGTGTTAGCATGAAACTAGCGTAATTATAGTTCGCGTATAAAAACGCGTTGCTTAACAAACTCTAATTAGTTTCCTTTTACTCGTTCTTCTTAACGATTCGTTTTTATGACAAACGTGAATAATGAGATTTGCAAAATACATTTGCATTTTATTATTGCTGCGCTTTTCTTTATTCGCAAAATATATAAAAATGTAGATGAGCTTAAAAATCGTATTTTTACTCTTTTTTTCTCTCATCACAATTTTCGAAAAGTGCCCGGCTTAAGAATTAGATGTACATGCAAAATTTACATGGGCATTGAGTGAATACTATCTGCATCAAAGATATTAGATCGCAAAATTTATTCGATTTTATGAATAAATAAGAATTTAAATTTTTTTACAAGCGACCTTTTATAAACGGATGAATGTTCGAGGAAAGTGATGCGATTAAGTCGCTTTTTGGAGCGCGCGATTACAGCGAATTACATTAATATTTATTAACAAGGTGTGGTTTTGTGATACATTTGCATGATAAGTGCAATATTATGAAAATTTTTTTTCAAAATCATTTTTCTTAAACATCTCGGTGAAGTTGAATTCGTTGTTTTGAGAGGCGGCGATGTCGAATCGCGAACGATTTGTTTGGCCGAAATATCCATTGAGGAAATCTAATTTACAACTCTATGCGCTCATTGTGTAATCTAAGCATATGACGAACAAATTTGTCTGTTTTTCTCTGTAGTTGTCAATTCGTTCGGTGACATTATAAAGCTTTTTGTTTTGCTTTTATTACAAAGTTAATGCATTTATAAGAATTTTGAAATTTTTGCAAAATAATGTTTGGCAAACGGTGATAAAGGCTTAGCAGTTAATGAGACGTTTACACGCGCGTTGAATATAAACAAAGTAGGAGAGCGTCAAAACCGCATTGACTAAAATTTTTTTGTTTTATGGCTTCAACTCATTTGCATTCGCTCGACTCCAGACCGCACAGAGAAAGCGAACAGAATGAATTTTGGCGTAGGGTTATTACCCTAGACAACCAAATTCGAAACACACCACTTTAATATTAATAGCAGAGATAAAACCAGAGTCAGTGAACGGCAAAAAGCAAGGAGGCAATGCTAGCGCTCGTGAACGAAATGAATGTTTTATGCTTCGTCTTTATATCGCGATACTCGCTTCGAGCGCTTCCTTCGTTCGCAATGCTGACAGATAAACATTTTCCAAAGTTAAGCAAACTTCTTGTACTCATTAATTAAAAATGTTTACAAGTTCTTTTTTGTCATTGTAATCGCTTTCTTTACAATCGTTGACAAAGCAACCGATTTCTCGACAAGTGCAATGATTAATTTATCAGAAACGAGCTCATTACTTCCATGAAAAAAGTGATCGCTGATCACATTTCACTTTCTCTCATTAAAATTGTTAGCAAAGAAAACACAAAACTTAAATTCTATTCGTTAGTTGATTCTAAAACGTGACGATGATTGTCAATCGGCTCAAAAGACCTCTGATCAATTTGTTTTATTAAAACGAAGAGCATTCGCTACTTCGATTTATGCTGTGCGCCTTCGATCGCAGCGTTTCATCTGCTTTACTTCACAAATTAAGTCTAATAGAAAAGCGTTTCGTTATCTCGCTTTGAGCCTCGAATAGTTGTGAAAGTGATAAAAAAAATCGTTTTGTGTATCGCTACTTATTGATGATTTAGTGGTGCATTGTGTTTATTGATTTTTTAGCATTTCTCAAAAATCAGCGCGTTTTTCACAAAAGAGTCAATTCAGAAAGTGAAAGCTCTTGTTAGGAAACTTGAAATTTTCATCGAGCAATCGATTACCGCGATTTTCATATTGACTGCATTTAAATCGGCTTCAATTTGCTCAACCCACGCTCTTATTCACCGCGGCAAATGCGAAAATAGCTTTCGTCTATGTTGTTTGCTTTCTCACATTTTCACTGCGACTGAGTAAACGAAGCAAAAGAGAAAAAAGAATCGAGATTTGAATGCAGTCAACATTTACTTCTATGCAGTTAATCACCAACAACAATATTTCGAGCTGAAAATAATAAAATTATTGTCACTTTCTCGAGATTAACCAAATCAAAAAATATCTGCGTGGAAAGCGAAATCAAACGCAATTTTATCTTTTGATTGGCATTTGTTAATTGAGTTTAGCGTGAAATTGCTGCGCGTTAAATTTGTCAATACGTTTTTATATAAAGAAAGCTTTGGAAAAGGGGAAGCAAATGGAAAATTTAATCAACGCTTCTTACAAAGCAAGTTTTCAACTGTCAAGCTCAACCTATAGTCGAAACTGTTTTCAAAGGCGCAAGCGAAGCTAATGTTCAACTTTTAAAGCGCCGCAAACTGAGAATTCGAAAAAATTTTTAACCATAAATCATGTTTCTTAACAGTTGAAAGGTAATCTCACTTGTATTGATAGTGCCTTTAAAATGAAACTCAATTTATTGAATTCTACTGCTGACTTTACATTGAAATTAAGATTTTTCGGTTTCTAATGTTTTTTTCTAACTTGTTCAAAGTTGTTAGATAACAAATCTTGTTTCAACTTAAGGCTCGCACATTCATTTTCCGGTCAATAAATCTCGAGTAAAATTTTTAACATTTTTGCCACGTTTTGGCTATTTTGGCTCTAAAGGCTTTTCATTTAAAACTTGATCTTTCAATGCATAATTCATATTAATGTGCACACGAGTGCATTAATGTTTGATTTGAAAATATTCAAAATGAAAAATCTTAATTTCGATGTAAGATAAAAGAATTTTATTAATGCCACGTTAATACGCCGACTTAACCGCTATTATAGCAATTATAAGAATAATTATATTCAAGTTGCATGAAAAGCGATGTTTCTTTTTAATTCTCAAGCTCGTATTACTTTGCATTTTGAGCTTATAATTACGCAAATTCGCTTTGTGAGTCGTATGTGAAACATTTTTGAAAATTAGGCGAGTGAACAAAAAAAAATCACTTTGATCAAGAAGAAATGGCCGCTCATAAATTTTGATGTCTTCCTCTCACGCTCAAAGTATATTCAAAAAAGTTCGCTTGACTATACGTAGGACTGAGTTGAGAGTCAAAAAAAAACTTGCTTCGTAAGATCAACAGAGCACAAGAGTTCGATTAAGTTAATGCTTCGCAACTCTGAATTGTATTCATTTTCTCGTATTGAGACGCTGTCAATGAAGATGAAAACAAGAAGCGAAACTTTCTTTACTCGCGAGTAGCAGTAACGATAGATGGACAAAAGTTTCGCTTCATTAGAACAGTTTTCTCACACCACGGTGAATTGTTCCCAAGCTTTTCAACTCATCCATCTTATAACTGTCTTCTTTAGCGAGAAAAAAAAATTATCGATAGCGTCTTCGCGCTTGATTTTGCTTCGCTAAGTAAATAAAACCGCTAAAGGTGAATAGACGCAAAAAATTTTGTATGTCTATAAAATTATCGATTTTATTGAATTTTCGGAACAGGAAAATAGACGAGCATCGATTCTACTTATTTTACACGAGTAAATATTTGAATAATAGTAGCTCTTGAACAAGGTTTTAAACAACATTGAAATACAGAAATTTTCCTAATTTTTTTGTTTATTTATTTATTTCCTTCCGCATTGATGCGCTTAGATTAATCCACGCAGTTAAATCGTCGAAAAACTCTTTTGCCCACGTTCGCATTTGTTTAAATAATAAGATCAATTGCTAACAACGAATGCAATCGAATTGTAATGATGCGTTTTATAATGGTTAAAGTTGTTGCTGTATTGATATACTACGCCTTGTGGCTATGCTTCAAGCTCTTTGTTGTCGTTTCGGCGAATAAATTCGCGTGTCGCCAATTCCGATTGCGATATGATCATAATGAAAGAAGTTTTTTTTTCTTTTCTTGTTGCCCCTTCTTCTTTGAATGCGAAAACGATGCATTCGAGGCATTGCAGGCAAAGCGCTTCGTCTGAGGAAATGAAAGTGATGAGTGCTTTGCGCAGTGAGATCGGTAAATTCAACGTCGGACACTGGTGAATATTATTGCGATGTAGGTGCATTCATTTTCATTCTAATTTTGTGTGCACATTTGTTGCTGCTTCGCTCCTCTTAATCTTTTCCAGAAAACATTTTTTAAATAAAGTAGCCGAAAACGAACGCAACGATTTCTGCCAGCTCCGCAGAAAAAAATTCGCTTCTTCGCTAATTTAATGATGCAAATTGAGTTAAAGCTTGTTTTTGCACTTCGCAATCACTCAACACGCAAACTTTAATAATGGAGTTTTTATCGAGAAACAGTTTCTCTTGCATATTTTCTTTTCTTGTTTTTTATGATTTTCGATCGACAGTTTTTTGTGTGCGAACTCGCGCTAATAAGCGATCGCAGTAATTGTGCAAGAAAATTTTGTTTAAAAACGTCGACAATTTAGGAAAGCGCACAACTGCTTCGTTTGCGACTCGGCGAACGCTGAGTCGAGTGATGTCTAAAGTTAGACAAATTCATATGATGATGAAACAAATCGTTTATCGGCAAACTCGATCTTCGCCGCTGCTGATTGCGAGTCTCGCGATTGCTGCCGTGTCCACTACTTTTCGAGTTCGGCTGCGAAATCGCTTTCAACGTACCTCTGAGATGCGCCTGCAGCAAGAGCTGTTGAAATATTTGAACCACGTTCTCGTTTTGCTTAGCCGAGCACTCGACAAAGCCGACCTCCCAATCGATGCACTCGAGCTCGGTCATCTCGCGACTAAACACTCGCTGATCGTCCAAATCGCATTTGTTGCCTGCAATCACAACGGGTGGAACGTTACTCGAGTCTGAATCTAATCCTTTCACTTGAGAGATCAAATCCTTGAGACGCTTAACCTCTTCGAACGAATCTTTGTCATCCACCGCGTAGACCAAGATGAATGCATCTCCGCTGGCGATCGCGAGTCGATTCATAGCTGGGAACGGGAAACTGCCGCTAGTGTCCAAAATTTCCACTCCGATCAGGCCGATGTCCTTTATGTCGAACTCACTTTTGTGCAATTCTTCGACGGTGGGATTGTGCTCCTCGGGAAACGTTTCGTAAAGAAACTGTTTTATGATCGCAGTTTTTCCCACTTTCGCCGACCCCATCACCACTAATCGATATCGATCCTTCGCCAACTTTTGGTTGTGATCCGCGAACTCGGATGCAACCCTCGGGAGAAACGAGGTTCGCGAATGCCTCCGCTGCGACGGTGAACTGCACGAACTGCCGCTCTGTAGCATCACAATTTGCCGATTGTGAGGATTCGACATGTTTAAAAGCTCTTGTCGAAAACTTTCTCTTATTGCTTTCGAAGCGAAGAAAACTTTTACGCAACGCTTGTTTCGCTGGTTGGCGAACTGTATTTTCGTGTTGCCTGCAATTCAATAGATTAAAACTTTTATCATTTGCTTGTTGCCTTTTCACGTAACAAAGACAGAGGAAAGAAAGAAAAACGCTGTAATTCAAGTTAACATTAATTGGAACGCATCATCTTTTGTGCTGCGATCCATTATTTTATGTCAAATTTTGCTTTTTCTCGCGACGCATTATTTTCAATTTGTCGCCGAGAGAAGTGTTCAACTCAACTAGACTCGTAGTACGCGATCGAAAACGTAACTTAACTTAAACTTTCTATCCGCTTTCTTCGTGCGCCGAAATAAAAATTTTTAAAATCCTTTTCGCTCACAGGCTTATTGAAGCTTTCGCAGCTCGCGTTTCGATGCTTCATTTCGAAATAGGCACGCGAACAAAAGTGAAAAGCTCAAAAAGCAGTTTGCAAAAATCGCCACCTCACAATCGCGAACTTAATGCAAAATGAAGCTTTTTCTCGCTTTGCCGATACAGTTTGACAATTTAATTGAAAGCAGCACTCAAAAAAAATTTTACGCGCACTCATTTCGTTTTACAACTGCATCGTAAGTATCATCGCGCTCATAACTTTCATGTCGCACTGCTTATTAGCGCAGCAAACGCAACGGACGCGTTGTTTTCAATTTATTCTCGAGTATTAATCTACTTTGCTTGTCTAATTCAGCTTTTCTTCTCTTCTTCTTTTTTCAATCAAATTTCACTGCGCTTATTTCGAGCATCTCGAGAAGAAATTAAATTATGCACTAACAAGTTAAGATAGCGCTTGTGTTTGAGAACTAATTTAACACTCGGCCTCTAACTTCAAGAACATAGCGTCGCACTTTTTTTGATCTTTTAAAAAACTTCTATACTTTGGAATACCCTGGCGAACATCTCGTTGATTGTATTCCTTTCGAACGCTGTTGTGAAGCGAGCATTGTGAGCATTTTCCTGCAAGTGATTTAAATTCGAAAAAAAGCAAATTTTTCCTTTATTCTCATTGCGTTGTAAACGTGATGAGCAAAGCTGTCAAGTATCGCTGAAATGCTAAATTGTTTACGTGGTTTTCATAAAGAAAAAAATTTTCTTATGGAACTTTGTTTCAATTATTGAAGCAGCAAATCTTCTGATCTTAAATTTCACGTCACGAAACTAGTGAATTGCAGTTTTAGAAAGCAAAAATAAGCGAAGAAAATAAGAAATGAATGATTACTTCTACTTTAGAAAAAATTTGCTTTGAATAATTGAACAGAAGTTAACTTACCGAATGAAATTCTATCGAAATTGATCGCTAATTGTATTCAAACGATTTCGGAGAAACGAAGATCATCGACATTTGAAATTTGTATTTCGATCGCGTGTTTTTGTTCGCTGAAAATTTTCACTCGCTTGCCTTATGAAGTGAAAAGAAAACGATTTCGTCCAGCAGCAGAAAGACCAGCATCCGGTTCGCAAGAAAGACCGCCTTTCAAATTTCGCTCGATTCTCGGCCGCAAGTTGAGTTTGAGTTTTTATTCACTACAAGCGTTTGCGAACAATTTTCGAAATTGGTGCGACACAAAAAGCGATAAAAAACTGCGTGAGTGTTTTAAAGTGATTTGTGAGCACAATATAGAAAGAGAATTTCAAGCGAGCAAACGAATCGGAATGAAACGCTTTTGATTGATTTTGGCTGAGAAGAAAGCGGAGCGGGTCAGAAGAGAAGCAGCTCGCGAACGCTCAAAATGCATATTGTGCGCTTCTTCGCTGCTCGCGATAAATAACTAAAAGTGAATTCCTGTTGCTCCTCTACTCTCGCACACTTTAGTAACTATAGTAACCTCTTCTCTCATCCAAAGTAGATGCAACTTCAACTTCAACTGCAACTTTTCCAATTCGCTTTCCTCTTCACTCGATTAACCGATTTGAAATTAAAAAGCGGTAGTTGGCTTTTGCGTTCGACTTTCAATTTCATAATCAACGTTTGCAATAAATTTTCTATTTTCTCGTTTTTTTTCCTAACTTAAATACAAAAAGTAATCGCATTCGCATTCGCGCTCAATATGAGCCACAGCGAATTCATTTCCTGATTAACATTCCTGTGTTTCGCCACACGAGCAGCGTTATCGGCTCACTTTCCTATTGCAGCACACACGTACGTATCGCACCAAACAATGTACTCACGCAACGTCGATTTCTTTGCTTGCGATTTCGCCGAAAAATCCGAACTTATCTCTTATATCAACAAGAAGTGCATTGCGATCGAAGACACGCAGTTAAGAAGAGAGAAAACAATGAGAAAACGATTTTCGTGAGTCTGAGAAAATTTCAATTCTTTGGGTGAGAAAGTAAATGCGGCCGTTGATGTTAGCTACTCTCGACGCTTTATTTGAAAACGCTCTTTGTGATCGAAGAAGAAGAAAAAAATTGATGAGTTATAAACTGCTGTTTTCTCTTTTTGCAGCAAATTTACTTTCTCAACATTTGTGTCAAAAGAAATTTTCACCAGCACAGTTCACAAGCGCTTCACTGTCAACATCCATCTGCTCATCATTTTTTTTCTACGCTTTAGAGAAATAATTTTTGGTACAACACATAGCCAAAATGCAAAAAATTTTCGCAGTTATAATTCGCGTAAAAATCGAGTGAAACAACTCGATGCAAGTTAATTTAGCTGAATGAATTATGATTTTACTAAAATCAGAATAAGATTGATGCTAAAATTAGTATAATAACTCACACAGCTTTCAACGAATACACAGAATAAAAGCGGATCTAAGCTCTTAACGAACGCAAATCATTGAGAATTTCTAGAATCTAGAAATGTTGAACGTAACAAGCATTTTGAATGAATTGTAGAGAAAAATAAGAAAGATCAGAAAGTTGTGATAAATAAAGCTTCACATTTATCAATGTGTTCCGTATCAACAATATTGATTTGAATATACAACTGTCACTCGCTAAGAATAACATCGATTCATTTCATATAAGCCACAATTTAACTGTCCATACGCAACCATTCAGCAATCAAATTGGGATGATCGATCATTTTTGTATTGTTTTATGAGTAATTATTACAATGGCGTTCAAATGAAGCTGATCGATGTTTCTCGGCCGCTTTTCATATAATAAAAACACTTTTAAAAGCAAAAAAACGAATATTAATTTTGATCTCAAAGTGAAAAAAACTACAAATGAAAGCATCGATGAATTATTAATCAAGTTTGTATGCAAGATTTCAATGTTTTGCCTTTTGAAAAAATAATAAATAGTTCATGTTAGCTTTTATCTGGTATTAAATATTCATATCCTGAATTTAAATTAAAAAATAATTGAATTAATGTGTTTATCTACATGTTAAGAATTTATTTTTCGAGAAATTTGAATTTTGAGCTCAAAACTTAATGAGCTTAAATAATTTCGAAAGAACTTTAGAGTGTTCAAGTAAATATCTTAGAAAAAGATTTTTTAAAATATTTTTCTTGTAGAAAGTGAAATAAAAAACTTTTTGTTATTTGAGTTCGAATATTGTTTTTATATGTTCACAAGGATCAATTTTTGAACTATTAATAAAAATAAAATGGATGGGCGTTCAAAATGTTCGGTATATTGACATCAATAACCTCAAGCTCGAACGCGAAATAGGTGCGTTACGGCGTGAAGCTTCAGTGTGATATTTATGCTCATGTCAAGTATATTGCAGTAGGAGTACGAATCTCGCCCTCGATGCTTAATTCTCGCCGTGAATCATTGATCGGAGTGGTCACATCATATAATGATTGCGACAGCATTTCAAGAATCGCTAAAAGACACAATTGCATTGGAAATATTTAGATGGAAAGTCTTGCACATTCTAACAAATTTTCATTCATAAAAAACTCTTACAAAACAAACAATCGTTCAGGCAAACCTCCCCTTTGAATGGTTCATAAAGTAAGCAAATGAGAAGATAATGAAATGCTTAATTTAAAAATTAAGTTTTATGAATTCAAGCTTTAAATTCCACTTTAAACATTAGTTGAAATTTAAGTTATTCACAAATTACACTATTATCAAGACACTTAATAAAGTTTGTTTTCTTAACTCTATGGTGCTTTCTCGGTTAAAATTTCAAATAAAATGCATTAGTATTAAAACATTCTCGATTGTTATTATTCTTAGCAAATGGAATGTCTTTCATGTTTTATGTTTATTGCAATTCAAAAAACTCTGTAAAGATAAAATACATAGCAGCAATTCGAGAAAATTGAAAAGCGAAGAAATTGCTTAGCAGACATGAAAAAAGAAAATCATCTTCCAATTGAAGGCGTTTCGTGGTTTCATCATTTTTTGATAATAATCGATTATTAATGGACTTTCTTTTTACATTTTCTCACTGCATGCCTCGCAAACTTTTTTATGTTAAGGGTGTGTGTATTGAATTCACAATGAATGTTTCTAAGCTTGACCAATTAATGTAAAAAGAAAAATTAAATAAATAGAAATGAATTCTAGATCGTTCAAAAAATAAAAATGACTTAATGATGTTATTGTTTTACTCAAATATCGACTCATATTTTCAAATAAAATTGTGTGAAGTAAGTTATTTATAAATCCTACTTTGTTCATTGTTTCTATGCCTATTCTTCATACGTTTGATTTAATTCATGTGACAAAGAAAAAAATGAATTTTTTTTCTATTTACAAAGGAAAGTCAAAACATGATCGTTTTCATGATAAATTAAATAAAGTTTTAAAATGAGTAAATATTAGCTGTAAAATACTTAACCCATGGGCATATTTACATTAATTTTGAAATTTTAAAAAATTGTTTAATTGTTTAATTGTACTTTCTAACAAAATAAAAATGAAAATTTTTTTATTTCTTTTAATTTTGAAAGGATAAGCTTTTATAAAACATTCCATAATTTTGTCACTTGAGTTTTTAAACTGTGACAAAATTAATTTAAATGAAATTGTAACCAATCAATGATTTGACGCTTTTTAAGTTTGCTCTAAAAGGCATTGAAAAATGCTTTTTCTCTAAGAATGAAGAATTACTCTGTCTATTTGTTTTGTCTTTTTGTTATGAATGTTTAGCTTAAACGAAAAAAAAAATTAAATTGCCGCTAAGCTTTTTTTTAACAACCTCAATGTGTTTTAGAGTGGTTCAAATGATGCTCATTCAACTTCTTCATATTTCTTGAACGCCATTTCAAATGTTATCGAGTTCTACAATAGTAAGTTTATATTAATTTGTTCACCAAAATTTATTTTTTCTCCTAATTACTAGAAATTACTTTTCAAACGTTGAAAATGTTTTTACTTTTGCAACTCTCCGTTTTTGACAATTAAATTACAAAATTGCTTATGATTCTTAAGCCTAATTTGAATGCTGACAAACTCTAATTAATTTCTCTTATTTCTACTTTTTTTTCCTATTTTTCTTTATCTTTTCACGATTCAAGCACATTAATGTGCTTTCTCTTTTAATCGCTTCTTCGTCACAAATCCTCGTGCGAAAGGCGAGCAGCAAAGTTTTTCACAGTTTATTCAGTAGCGCGCAAATATTTGCATTTTATTGATCGTTAAATAGAAGTTAAAACAAAGTTATGAAAGCTTGCGATTTTATATTCGTTGCAGTTCAAAGAAAGAAGTCTCCGAAAAGAAATTTTAATGTTTTTTATCGATTCACGCTTTTGAGTGCAGAGCTAGATCTGAAAAAGCCTCTGATTACGCTTAATCTCTGACCTCTTAATAGTTCTCAGCTACTCTGTAAGAATCTTAAAGTCTTAAAATCGCTTTAAATATTTTTCTGGTTTTTCTTGTTCGAATAAAAGTTAAAATATTCAAAAAAATTCTCAAATCAATCGTAAGCCATAATTTCAAATCAAATTAATCAAATGAAATTACAAAAGCATCAGCCATTCATCATATCGATCATAATTCTATGGCAATTTAAAACTTCGAATTTTTTTGCATATCTTCTCAAAGTTTAAAATTCTTTTAAACTAAGTTTTAGTGAGTATTGAAACAAGTCTTTTGAGACCATTTTTAACAAGCTAAAAAATCGAAATTCGAGGCTCAATGCGCAAAAAAAGCAGAGAATTCAAAGTAAAAAACAGAAAATGCGCAAAACATGTGGTTTTGTGACATTTCATATATGAGAAGAAAAGAAAGGCAGCCGTTCAAAAGCAAAGCGAAACAAAAATCAATGTTTTGATATTAACGAGAAGCGAGAAATATTTTAAAATAGGCGGGCAACTAAAAACGAGATGATTTAGCCTATGCCGAAACCAGTTGCGTTGTAATCAATAAAATTATTTAAAAATCACAAATAGAGAGAAATGCAAAATGAAGCATTGAATTGAAATTTTATTCAATTTCAACTTATAAAATTCCGAAATTTCTATTCGCTTAAAATTATCTTGAGAGTTAAAATGGTAAAAATTCATTGTGAAAACTTGAAAATAATTTTCAATTCATTCAGTTTAATTTACGATCTAGCTGAATGCGCTTTTATTGCTTGCGAAAATATTTGCCGACAAAAATGTTTGAAAATCGCTTCTAAGCAAAATCGTTAGTTCGACACTCGAAATGAAAAGCACAAATTTCTGCTTCATTTAAACGAAATATTTGTAATATGCGCGAGCTTTTCGAATGTATTGATTTTGTGAAAATATCGATGCGATACGCGGGAAAGTACGGCTAAGCGAGTGCGATGAAATGAGATAAATAATTGAATGCGACTCGAGAACTTCGCCGTCGTGCGTTTTCGTTTGATGATCAAGAAAAGTTATTCATTTGATTTGCTAATCTATTTTTCATTGTGTGCAACTTTCGTCGAATACAAATAATAAATGATGCAAGCGATGCAACGAAGCTTAACATTGCTTTACTCACGTTCTACACTGTAACTACGAAAGATTTTGCTTGAAATATTTAATCATTTCCTGTCTGCCAGCGATGCTTTTCTTCGGTCTTCAAGAACAAAGTTGTGACAACTCGCGCCTTAGCCTCATAATTCGGTTCGAATGGTGCGAGACGCATTTTAAAGTTGAAATCGAGACTTTATCAAAAGCACACAAATACAAAACGCGTTTGTCGCGAATAGCACACAAATTAAATAAGTTTAAAAATCACTGAGAAAGCGACGAGAACTCGTGCGAATGTCGGTGGTACACACGGTAAATACAAGGCACGCGAATGGACAAGCTCCTTAAGCGAAAGCTCGCGAAGCGACGACGACGAAAGTTTTACATACGCGAGTGTCTAGCAAAAGGCGCTGATATGCAGTGAGTTTCAATGTTTTTAGGCACAAGTTTAACTACTACACTGACGATAGCCGATTTGGTCATGCTTTGATGCAGTTGCAAAGGGCAAAGTGCGAAGATTTGCGCGTGTAACTTTTAACTTTGCGATGACTATTGTTGATATGAATGGTGGTGTGACAAACGAGCACATCGCAAAATATTTTTTCAAAAAGTGTCGAAATTATTTCCAAAAATTGTACTTTAAAAACTAAAAAAAAAATCTGTTTTTACTATAGAACAAATCATAATTTTGTTTTTCATTCACAGTTGGCAAATCGAAACACAAATTTTTAAAGTAGATAGCAGAATGTTTGTCACGTAGAGAGTAAATAAAATTTTGCTTCGAACTCCTACAGTTGCCAGAAAATTGGATTTGAAATGCTTATTTTAAAAATAAATATTAAATTTAAGCGAAACACAGTCAAGAAAAGCAATTTAGCTCGATTGTAAAAGCAGTAAACGCATAGGAAGTCTCGAGTAATTATTAACTAGGGGCGCTGAGCATAATATTTACAAATAAAGGTTTTGTTATATCAAATCTTTTTGCTAAAAAATAAATTCATTCAATCGTATTAAATGCAATAAATGTTTCAACAATTCAACTTTTGCTTAGTTATTTAAAATAATGAACATATTCACCTTTACTTTGAAGTGAATAACATTTTAATCGGTTATATATGATAAATGTTTCGGTTACGTCTGAACCATCGTGAGGGAAACAATAATGTTGCTAACAATGGTAATTTTCGATTACTCGCGCAATGCACGTTTCTATAGATCACTAACAAGGAACTTGCTTTTTGTAGCCGATTCCTGTTTTAACGAAACTTGGTATGCAGATAGAACTTCATGTGTGTATAGAGAATTACCCCCATTATAAGTGCGAATTTCGCGCGACTAGATGTCTTTATTTTTATCTCCATTATTATTGATGTTAAAACATCTTAGAATCAAATTTTCAGTGCTTTGATACATAATTATGAGAAATCTTTCATTGCATTTGAATAGTTCTTTCATATAAAACATACCGGCTGAAAATCGGTTGAGATTTAGGCCCGCAATCGAAAAACAAAATTTTTCGCCATAGACTTAATGTTAAACTTTTCACGCGAATAACTTGCTTTACGCGCAAAATTCGCACTTATGATGGCGGTAGTTCTTAATGCGCGCATTAAGTTCTATCTGCATACAAAGTTTCATTGAAATCGGGATCGGGCACAAAAAGCAATTTCCTTGTTATTTTCCATCATTTTGACTTTTATTTTTACCTCTTGTCTCGTGTATGTAAATTGCTTCAAGCATTTCTCGCTTGTTTTGTTGATCGCAACATTTAAAATTTTTGCTTCGTTATGGTTATAAATTAGAGTGTTTATCGATAGAAAATTGATGCAAATTTTGGGATTTTCATTTTGTCATTTCCGAGTGTGTATGTGATCAGGTGCTGGTAATCGAAAGAAACAGTGAAGATTATCATAATCCAGAAGAAACATTAATCATAACGTTTGCAGGAAAGCGTTATTACGCTTCTGAGCGTTCACATTTTCACTTAGTCGTTTTAAAATAAAGCGAAAATGAAAAAGCGTAGCGAAGTGCTTGCTTATTAAATGAACAGCATAAAGCCAAAATAATCTTGAGATTAGAGTGTATTGAAAAATAAATATCAAATAAATTAGAAAGACAATGTGGAAAAATTTAATTGATATAAAAAGAAAAGAAATTATCGAATGAATGAAGAGATTTTCATCAATCATCCAACAAATTATCATGATAAACAAGAGTTTGAACGAAATACAAAATCCAATCTTTCTTCACTCATCTCCAACGCAATTTGAAATTCATTTTTATGATGTAAACATTGTTATTAATGAAGGAGGTTTAAGTCTAAATTTTATTTTAATATTTACATTTATAGCTGGTTTATTGTCATTTTAAGTTTATGCTAATTCTGAATTTAATAAAGAATATTTCTAGCATTTAACTTCAAAAGTACACAGCGTACGAATGTGAAAAAAGTATTTTTGTGTAGTAAAATGCTTCTCACATTTTTCACAAACGAAACGGATGATGTTTAAAAAATGAAACAAGTTCATAGATTTTGTTACATTCTCATTACGAAGTCAACATTTGAATAAATCAGTTATATGCAAATTAACTGAGCAAAACAGTGAAAATATTCTCGCTAATTGGAGGCTCTATTTTCGTTTCGCTTATTTGAATTTCGAAAACAATGAATTCTTTTTGAATAAAGTAAAATCAATTTGAAATTTTAAACAGCAAACTTTAAGCATATCATATTCTAATGCATTTGAACAAAAATACGACGATGCGATTCAGTGTATTCTATTAAGTTTAACAAATGTCACTGATGTTTATTTTACAAATTTGTAAAATAAGAAAAAACATTTCTTATAAGCTTATTTGTATGTATTAAGTTAAATGTGCGCGTCAATGTGCTAAATGTGAAGCTTAAAGCGAAAATGTAATGAAAAGTGCGAATGTAACTCTACGATCTGTATAAACCTTTAATACTTAAGCTTTAAAATAAAACAGTGCATTGACTGTTTTTTTTTCAATCGTCATACTCATTTGACGATCGAATTTCTTTTCTTTCTTTTGAGTTTTGATGCAGAGTAAAAAACTAAAAAGTCATCTTTAAAAGAATCACCCCACATTCTTAAAACATTACAAGTTTACGTGCATTTCAAGTTAAATGCTCGATTCACAAAATAATTTGATTATACTGAAAACGAAAATAAATTGATAATGAATCAGAGTAATGATGAGCGTAACTAGACTATTCTTATCTACAGTTGATGTTTTTAGGTACTATCGTATGGTAAGTTTATGTTTTCGACTCTTTAGAGTATAAATATTCAAATCTGGTTTATGTTAAACTTAATAAATCTCGTTATCAGCTATATTTCGAGTCTTTAAACACAACACAGCATTTGTGAACGTTGTAACACATGAAGAGTGCGTTTAAAAAATCGCACCAATTTTTAAAAGTGGAAAGTGTTTATCTATAAAATCAGTAAGAAAGTAACTCAAAACTGGCTACTCATTCAATCGAATTAGAAAAGAAATTACTTTTCAGTTGAACTTCGAGCACACAACGGACAAAACTTTGTCAATGCGTTCAAATCTTTTGAAACGAGCTTTCTTTTCGAAAATTTTTCTTAATTTCACTCGAACTATTTCTAGTTCAATAGTTTCTCGTATTGTTCTGAAACATTTTTTTTAAGTGCGCTATTGATTTTATAAGCTTTTCGTTGAAAGTTCGTCGATTATTTTTATTCTTATTGTTCTAAGCAAAATAAAAGAATAAATGAGGAAATGTAAATTATTTGTAAAGATCAATACTCATACAAAATACTCTCTTCAATCTTCGCAAATAAACTTTTATCTTGGCCCCATTTCTCTAAAGTGTTAAAATTTTTTAAAAATAAAGTTTCAACTCGCTTTTAAATGGCAAATATGAACATTTAAATTTGGTGACGTCGTTTCGGCAGCACTCGCATTTATCAGTTTGACAATGTCATTTGAAAAATGAGTTGAAACTTTTGTTTTTTAAAAAACTGTGTGATCAAATGGCAAAATCAAAAATATGAAAAACTTTCTTTTCAGTCTTAACATTTTCCGCCATAAAGTTAAAATAAATTCGCAGCCGACCAGATAAACGCTAGCAGTCACATTGACGAAATGTTCTCATTCGTTAAATGTGAATACGGTTATCTTAAATGAGAGCTTCATTTTATAATAAATTCAAATGTGGATAAGTTCTAAGTCAAGTTATAGTCTCAGAAACCTTTTTTATGTAATTTAGTGAATTCTGCTTCTACTTTCTTTCTTCTTCTAATGTTGGAACAAATTTTTGGATTTCTTCAAAGTACTTCGTATGTGTGTGTTCCAAAGAGAAACTGTTGAATGTTTCTAAAATTATAATTGGTTTTGGAGGTAATGGGACTTCCGTTGCTAATTCTCAAAATTGGCTTTCTAAGAATTTTTAAAGCAGAGTTTTTTAATACAAAGAAACTTCAAAATCAATACGAAAATGAGCTCAAAAAGTTACTTTCTCTCGTGAAAACAGTACTTCAATCATTTGCATTGAAATTTTTATACTTAAGCAGATTTTCTTGTAAATCTAAAGCTTAAAGTATTCTCTATTCTATTCATTTAAAAAGAAAAGATTCGCTCTGCATAATTTTTCATTTATTCAAAAATAATCAAGTCATGACTGACTGAATAGCTTTTGCCATACTACAATTGTAACGCAATGTTTAAAAAAGAATGTACATAATTGAAATGTATGCATAATTCGACAAAATTAAATAAAATATGTGTGCAAGTGAGTAAAATCGAAATACAGTAAAACCTCTTCTAACGGCCAACTCTCCTAAGCGGCCACCTACACTTACGGCCATTAACTCATTGTGATCACATGATCAACTCACTCTGATCACATGATAGTCACATATTTATCGCATGATCAACGCACTGTGATCACGTGACAGTCACATTATTATCACATTGTGTTCTCGTGATCGATTCATTGTGATCACGTGATCGGTATATTGTTTTCCCATTATAATTTATTTTCTGTTATGATAATTTAGCGGCATGATAAGAAACAAATGATGACTAAATAAGAAATAAGTTAAAAGTTAAAAGGTGCTGATAAAGTAAATAATAGAAGAGGTCGAAGAATTAGATTTAATAGACTCTGGTGATGAGACGGTTCAATATGAAAACAGCCTTGTTCCTATCAACTGTAATAATGTTTCTAAAACTTTTAATCACATAAAAACTTATGCATTGGAATGTGGTTTTGATGAACTGTGTTTAGAAATAGAACCTTTACAAGAAAAGTTTGATAAACTTGTGATTTTTCATCAAAAAATCGAAGCAAATATCTTTATTTGACTATTATAAATTTGTAAAACTAAAAATAATCGTTTCACCTAACCCCTCTTTGATGGTCACCTCTCTATAACGGCCAGATTTTATGGGACCGAAGGAGGCCGTTGTAGAGAGGTTTCACTGTATATTCGAATATTGAATTCAAGTTAAAGAAACTTAAAAGTTACTCTCTGACTTCATTGAAAATTTATTCATTTATTATAGGATTTACTTAGGCTCAATGATTTTTCACGAGTTTAAAAAAAAAGAGTTTCAAATTCTAAAAAATTGAGCCATTCGTCGATTGAATTCTATTTTTAGTCAAGCTCAGTTTAGATCAGCGTCATTTTTCATTCGTTTTTATTTCGATTGATATAGAAATTTTCCAAAAATATGAAATCAAAATCTATAGAACTTGTTCAGCAGTGCAAGATGCTTCAAAAAGATCAATTTTCATAAAATGTGCACCACCCTATCAGAAAAAGTATTTTCCTTTTGAAAGCATCTTCACTGCGTTGCATAAAAGTCATAATTGAAATGAAATTGTATATTTTCATTATGGAAATTGGCTTTTGAAATGCAGCAATGCAGTGAAGTAAAGTTTTTAAAAGTAAAATTTATAAACACGTTAAAATCAAGAAATTGTTTCTGAGCTCAATTCTGTGACAAAAATATTCGACAAAATAGACAAAAATCGATTTGATCACAAAATAATGTAATGCGAGCAAGTAAATTACGCTCTAGAGAGATATTGAGTAAATCAAATTTTGAAAATTTGATTAAAAGTTTTGAGATAATGAAAAATCAACTAAAAATCTCAAAAAATTTGTATTTCATTTGCATTTGTAATTTTCTCTTCATCTTCGAGAAAGCGAATTTAATAATTAAGAGAAGAATCTGATTTAAATTATTAAAATTGATTTTTTTATTTATAGAAATCACGTGAGGATAAGATAATTTTTTACACTTTTTCGTTTCATCTAATTATGACAGAAATATTTAAATTCTTTCTGAAATGTGATACTTTTGTTTAATATGCTAATTGAATTCTAATATTGACTCTACAGTGCTATCGAAGTGTGTATAGTACGATAATGGTAATGGAATACAATTTTTATCGTCAACACTAATTGTAATGGTGGCAGCAATTCGGAATGGTAAGGAAT
Source organism: Dinothrombium tinctorium (assembly GCA_003675995.1). NCBI lineage: Eukaryota > Metazoa > Arthropoda > Arachnida > Trombidiformes > Trombidiidae > Dinothrombium > Dinothrombium tinctorium. The sequence goes on along the minus strand of NCKU01000428.1, from coordinate 14,746 downwards.
CGTAACAGTCAGCATAATGAGTGGAAAAAGTTGTTAATGGGTGGAGAACTTTTGTGTTTGCCTTATCGGGAGGATAATGAACCATTTTGGTGATGTTTGATAGTGGTAACGCAAACACTTTAGCAGCTTTTTTATCTTTAATTGATTATTTGACTTTGCATTAGACGATTTAATTCACATATCTTAGCAAGAACTATTCCTCTATTGCTAAATGCCAAATAATTGCTTCTGATTTGAATAGAAACAATAGTCTACTTAAATATTAATTCATTCGTATTTTCATTTTCAAATTGTTTGAAATTTTTCGTATCAAAATTTTCAAAAGTTGTGAAAAATTGAATTCACAATAAGCAGTTTACGAAGTTGACACACTTTTAAAAAAGTTTAAATTTATCAAATTAATCTTGAAATATTTCAGCTAGCAAATTGTAAGAGAAGAGTGATTGTTACGATGATTTACTTGTTATGATCGCAAAATTTCAAGAAAATGCCTGATTCAAATATATAGTACGTATCATAATCAAATAAATAAATAAAATAAAACTTTCTTTGAGAGACACTTTTTCATATTTTTTTTTACGCGAGACATGATTGTTTATTATCAAAATTGTCACAAAAGTGTCACGAAATTTTCATAAAATTTCGTTTTAAAATTTTAAAGCTTCTTCTGAGGGATTAGAATATGAAGAATAGTCTGCTTCATTATCACAAATGCTTTAAAGTTTATGAAAATTTTAATGAGTTTAACGTTTCAGATAAGAAAAGGTAAACTGAAAGAAGCGAAATTTTTAGTTTGATACTTGATAAATAAATAAATGGCCAGCGTTTACTGAGATCCTTTTGAGGCGACTTTTTCTTTTACAAAAATTACTCCAAAGCAATAAGTTTTTCAATGAATAATTTACGACAAGCAAGCTATCGAAAACTTTAAATCGCACTTTTCAACCACTTTGTGCGAAACAAAATTTATCGTTTGTGAACAATTTTTGCTTCGGCGAATTCATTTTTGATGAATTTTGATGAAAGCACGCTTTGGCCGGAATTCGAGTAAGATGAAACCAATTTGTTTCTATTTTTGTTTCTCAATTTAGTTAAGTGATATTTGAGTTCGCTTTCATCGAAATTTCTTTTTATGGTCATTAAAAATTTTCATTTTTCGTTCATCATTTTCATATAAAATGATGATAGTTAATGAGTTTGAATTTAAAATTTTCTTAAATTAATTGGGCACTGAATCATGGTTCTGTAATTTTATAAAGAATAGGAAGCGCGTTAAAATATTTTTTAATTTTGATTCATTGTAGTAGCGTCTTATCAGGATAATAAGCTTCTGTTAATTTCAAAACCTGAAGCGATTATCTTCGCTTTCATTAATCTCTGGATAAATTGGGTTATATCGTTTCACTTGTTTTACGATGGAAGTACTCAACTTGGAATACAATGTCTAGTGAGGACAATATTCATTTCGAACGCAACTGAATTTCTTTTTCGTTTACAGAATACAATTAATGTAAAAATTGTAATTGAATACACTTTTTCATAGGAGCTTTTGTGTTTTTCGAAACATTGTTAGAAAAATCTTTATGATGTAATCGCATTCAATTAAGTAAGCAGCAATAATGAAAATGAGATGAATGCAAAAAGTATATGAAAACAAAGAGGCAAGAAAAGATAATTTACTCACCTATATTACTCGATATATAAAAATTATATTTTTAAATCTCATATTTAATTACGCACTTCTAGTTCTATAATTGGATAATGTTAAAACATTGAAATTTGGCTCAGGCGCTCAATCTCTTCGACTCGTACTTGTGCGAATTATGTCGAATCGAGAATACGTAATTGCGAATTCAAATCGAGGATTCAGAATCGCTCGATACACAACGCATAATAACAAAAAAGGAAAGTAGGTAAATGTTTGCTTCAATTTCAATTTCTTCAATTTTAAATTCAAAAACATTCGCTTGAAATAAAAATTGCTAAGATTTAAGTTTGCATCAAAATTGAATGAAAAGAATACAAACTTAAAATAAAACATCAAAATCTACTTTCGGATTTAAGCTCTGAGAATTCAAAAAAAAAAATTGAATTCAAACTGCTTTTTGAAGAAGCATTAAAACTTTGTGAAGTGATGAGAAACGAGATTTAATAATTCACAAGAAAATTCTTTAAAGTGCATCTAAATATTCGTACCAGTAAGCACAATAGTATTCGTATTTACTCCACTCGTAATCAATAAGTAAGATGCTGATCTTGTGTTGAAAATGAAGAAATGAATAAGAATTCATTGAAAATACTGAACTCGATCAAAGTGATTTCTATGATATTCTATGAGCATCTCAAACAAAAATTATCAAATGTTTCGAGCAAAGAAATTTCGCGTAATTTGCCTAATAGTTGTGAGACTTTTTGAATTTTAATGAAGAAGCTAAAATAAGCGATGCGAAGCTGATAACGAACAATTTTGGAGCCCAGCTTCTATATAGTAATTATGGTTTACGAGCTCATTTAGAAAATCAGTGGAGAGCAGGACAAAGGCGACGCAAATTGAATTTATTTATTTCAAAAAGACTTGTCTAATAATTTATTGTCTAGCACACGATGCGCGCTTTTGAAATAAATTCATTCAATTATTGTTCAAGCTTTGAATTCAAGAAATAAAAATATTTACTACGCTTGAAAAAAAAGCGAATGTCGTGTGCATTCAAAAACGCAAATAACAATCAATTGCATCATACTTCATTTTGAATACAAGTAGATGCTCTCACAGCCATTTTAGTGCTCTTCAAAATTGCAGGTCTATCTACTTTTAACAAGCTCAATTTTTCGTCAGACTTTTCTAAAATTTGCTCACAAATTTGCTTTGTTATTTAAATCTAAAACTAGCAAAAGCACAGTTCGTTTCGAAGCAAATGGAAAACCGATACAAACAGTTTCTATTTACATTTTGTTTCATTAATCAAACATCGCGTTTGAAATAATAGAAAAACATTAAAAAATTTCAATTTTTTTCATTCAATTTCCACAAGCTTTTTATAAAACATGCGAAAGATGTAAATAAGAACTCACTTTTTATAGATTCATGATTTTATGTGAAACCTCTAGAACGATTTCTATCGAAAATGAAACTTATTTGCTCAAAGTGTAACGAAGTAAATTAACTTCGAATTTGTGTACACATTGAAACTTTTAGAATGAATTTTTTCTCCGCAAAGTTTACTTTAATTGATTAAAGTAGTAAAGCATTAATTCAATCTTTTCGACTCTTTTATGTTTAATTATTTAAATTAGCTAAAGTTCTAATTGTTTCAATGCTGGAGAACTTTTTTTCTTCAATTGTTTTGATATTTAACATTTTAAAAAACTTGAAGTGGAAACAAAAACTAAAAAAAGGGTGAGAACATCAAAACAATAAATTTAAAAATCTAATTTTCTTTAAATAAGCTTTGTTAAACGAACCATTCAATGCTTCGCGAAATTTCATTGCGGTTGAGTTGATTAAACTTTATGAAAAAATAAGCTGAGATGCAAATTGTACTAAAAATTATAGAGAAACTGTCTTAAAAAATGCGACACTTTGTGTCCTACACTATTTAAAACAATAATGTTCAGGAGGCTCATCTTAATATTTTTTGTTTTTTTAGAAATAAAATGCGAAATAAGCAAAAATTAAAACAATTTTTCATAAAAAATTTAAACTCTCTGCATTAACGTAGCAAGGCGCCATCTCATTGTTGCGCTTGTTACGATTTTATTATCAATGATAAAGTTAGAACTTTGCAGTGGCAATGTCAACACTGAAATCTGCGAAGATTTTTCGGCGAAATTAAATTTGCCACCAGCAGCTCACTTTCATTTAAGAAATTATGTGACTCGATTTGCTCAATATCGTTTAGAAAAACAAACAAATATTCAGGAAAAGCTTGTAAAACGGGACAAAAGCGTAAAAATAAAAGTTTGGTGCTAATTATTTTTGGGAGACTCTGGTCCAATCAAAGAAACTAAAAAATATTTTTAAATTCTTTTAGTTTTTAGTCATTTAATCATACGAAAAATTTCAATTTTTTGATTATTTGTCGAAGCTGATACATTTTTCATTTAACGCTGTGTTTAACTTGTCATCACAAGTTAAATTGTTTTTCTATGAATATCATCTTTAAGTATCGATACGATGCTAATTCTAAAACTAAAAAAAAATTAATGAAAGAGCTTTGTTATTTTCGACAGTGTAATACCTGTTCAGAAAGTAAGTTGCCCTTTTTAAGAAGAAATAACTTTTGATCGCAAATTCGTATTCGAATGGTCGTTTTGCAGCATTTAAGAACAAATGTTTTTGTTTAATTTCTTAATTGACATTAAGGATAAAAAAACAACAGTTTTCGCTCGTAAAAAAGTAAAATGAAACTTTCATTGGTTTTTGCTTGAGTGAAAAAGTGCAATTTTATTGTTAAATTTGGCTCGGTGATGAACGATGCAGAGACGTTAAACTTCTTAACTTAAAATTTAAGCCATTAATAGCGATAAATGCCGGTAAAACAATTTATGTCCGACTTTATCTTCGACATTACCTTGCAGATAGTTTAAAATATGTGAAAATGGCATAGAACTCTTGTTCAATAAAAACGACGACTCTTTAATTATTGTTTATAAACTACCACAAATAATACTAAAATCATCTCACTTTCACTTGCACACGTTAAATGCACATTTGATAATTGAATATTGAAAAAAGATTGAATCGAAATAGAGAAAAGCGAGTAAATTGCGCACTTCAATGCAATGCAAATAATATTTTGCATTTCTGTTTGCAATGAAATTTCAATTGCTTGCAACGGCTTTGAATTGTGAAGCAGAAAAACTGCGACTTCCGACTTACCGATGACCGTACGAACAGCGAGAAACAATATGCATCTCGGCAGTCTGTTTTAACGAGACAATAATGAATCTGTCGAATCAATAAATCGGTTCGCATTGCTCAATATCACATTAGCCAATGCAAAATTTTATGTTGAAGTTGTTTTTTTTTCACTAAGCTTTTGCTTTTGACATTTTTCAAAAATGATTTTATTAATGAACACTCATTTTTCACATCTTTGTGCTCTAACTTAAACAAAAGCAACTTAACTTGTTTCTAATTAATTTTTTCACATAAAAAAACATTTATATTACTTTCACCTAGTAAAACAGTTACTTTTCACTTTGATTTGAATACTTAAACTTAAATTTGAACGCTTAAACTTGAATCAAAGCAATGCTCGTCAATGAACATAAACATTAATTTGATTCAAATTTCGGCTTTCGAGCTAAAGTTGATGATTGTTAGTTGTGATAAATGAAAAGTGATACACAGTTTCCGAAGAAATGTTTGCCCGGATTTTTCATTTAATTTCTTATCACTAGGGAGCGGACTTTGTATGGTTTTAAACGCACAAAATGTGTATGTGGTTTGTGGTAAAAATGAAAAATAAAATAAATGCGTGGTACAAATATGTGGTTAATTTTTTATTTTAAAATTTTACTTAAACTCATTTAAATTGGAAAAAATATTTTTTAGATTTTCTTCTTTGAATCTTTGAGTCGATTATAGCAAAGAATTGCTTTATATTCTTTGAAAAAGAGAGCTCAACATCAATAAATACTAAAGGTGAAAACGCATTTTTATCATCTTAAAATAAGATCTTATTATTCATTATTGCTTCATTTTATTAATTTACGTTAATAATTTTACAAGCAATAATCATTTATTTTAAACTCAAATTTTATTTCGTTTTATCGCATTTATATAGCAGAGAGATTTTGTTTTAAAAGTAAATCAATAAATAACATTATACACACACACATTTATTTATTATATTTATTTAACATTATTTATGTTAGACAATTTTTTAATGGAATGGCCATCGCAACTTTTTATGTTCGCATAAATTTATTTTATTTCTTTGCAAACAAAGAAAAATAAGTGATCGTCACAATTTAGAGTAAATTTATTGAAACAATTTTCGCTTAGCAAATTATGAATTGAAAAGTTTTTTGTAGTTTAAATCTGAAATTTTTAAAATAAAAATTATGATAAATGTGTCGTTGTTTATCCCTGTGACTTAAAATGAAAAGATGAGTGAAATCAATGACTCGAATAATTATATTTTTCGATAATTGAAAAATGATTATTGCAAAGAGACAATTTTAAAAAGCGTTTTTTAAATGTCAAAAAGTTAATCAAAATCAAGCAAACAAATTTCAAGCGTAAAAAATTGATTCATAATTTGTAAGAAATGAAGCGCATCAAAACTAGATAAACATACAAATTTTTATATTTGCGATTTGAGCTAATTATATAAAAATATAAAGTCATTGCTTTTGTGCCTAGACAAATATTTTCAAACTCAAAGCTCTTTTACAAAATCAAACGATTTCCTCTTTTTCATTTGAAACAACGGTCCTCGCTTGTTTTACCTACTTTTTCTTGTTTCCCTATTGTAATTAAAAGTAAAATATATTTAATAAACTGTCCCTCGAAAAGTTATTTTAATGATTTTATATTTAAGTAAAACGCAAAGTATTGAGAGACAGTTTATTAAACTTAATTTACTTTTAATAACAGTAGGCGAAAAAAGAGGAGGCAAAACAAGAGGACATCGAAACAAGAAGCAGAATATAAATAGAAAATTTTATATTTATTCCGAAATTTATGCACATGAACTCCCGATTCAAAATAAAATGTTTCGATTATCGAAAGTGAGCTTAACTGCAAAGCAACTTTTACGAGACGCTCAATTATGGATGATGCTTTGCAGTTGAGCTTACTTTTCGAAAATCGAAACATTTTATTTTGAAACGGTCGTACAATTTTTGATTTGAAAGATATACTCGAGGTTCTTTGAACCAGAAACAAAAAATAAAAAGGATTTAAATTTTGTGCAAGTTTTATTCGCAAATCTATTAAAAATGTAAAAATTGATTTTTGCGCCTTAGCGATTTTGGCAGCGGTTTGCATTTATAAACTTTGTCTCATTTAATTTTAAATTTGCTTAAATTAAACTACAGAAAATCGTACGCATTAATGTGCAATTATTTTGCGAATAAGAAGAGTCTTTCGCATTTTTAAATTTGAATTTGTAAAGTTATTTTTGCGCTATTAATTAGCGAATTTTTAATTCCATGAATTCACTGTTAGCTGAATAATGGTAACACTGTGATGAGATTTTAACTAACAAAAAAGGTGTGATTTGCAACAAAATTTAGTTTAATATGGTGAGTAAAATTTATTGCTTTTTCAGTATTGTTAAAATTGAAAATTTTCGCTTACAAAGCATCAGCTTTGATCGAAAAAAGCTCAGTTTTACATTGAATAGTAGAATGAAAACTGTTGGACGTTCATTTAAAACTTGAATTCGCAAACTTAGTTTGGCAATTTTTTTTCAAATGGCAAAAACTTTTACTTTGTATTTTAGGATATTTTAGCTGCCGCTCATATAAAATATTCCCCAGCGATATTTTTAATGCGAAAAAAAGTGAAGAGGTGCTTTTATCGATTGAAAAGTAAAGAGGAAATTATTGAGTGATGACTGAGAAAAAAAGATAACACAAATGGTGAAATAGTTTTCGAATCTCGTTGAATTGAGTCTTTTTTTTTAGCGAGTATCATCAGGAAATGAAAGTCTTCGTGATCTTCACCAGCCTTACATTTATGTACATTTTGTTCATTTAAAAATAAAACGAAATTAAGCTAAAAGCATGGCGAAATTTTTTTTTCTTTCTTTTTAAGCGAAAATAGTGTACACTCGTGTCAAATAAAATCTTTTCACTTCAGTTGAAACTCGCATTAATGCAAAGCAAGAGATTGAAAAATTTTATTTAAAATGAGTTTACATTTGTGGACAGAAAAAAAGTATCTTACGGCTAAGTAAGTAAACTTTACTGCAAACGCGCGTTTTCGCTGACTTCTAAATTCTTTATTTGTAAAGCAGCTAAAGATGGAAACTACGTTGCAACGTTTTTTTTTCATCCGAATGCTTTGTTGATTTATGTTCAATATTTCCGAACTACTTCCACTTTTATTTACTTTTGATTGTTTCCTCTGGTTATCATTTTTTTCAAGCTTTTTCTCGTAAAAGCGACTGAAAAACCTTAGCGAAATGTTTACTTTTTCTCATTTTTCGAATATAAATTAATAATTTAAATTTTTATCATGTTTGAGCAGCATTGCGTAAATAAAAAATTAAATTGAAACACTGTTTTCAAACCGTTTGTCTTTGATTATTATGCGTGTCGTGTGTGACATTTTGTGATAAGCAGAAAGTGCGATTTTAGCTGTCAGAAACTTTGTTTTCTGTCCAAATAATGCAAAAATTGAATTTTTATCCTTTTTTTTTATTTACTACGTGAAAAAGCGTTCGCATTCATCAAAGACGGCAACGTTCGAGTGCCTGTGTTAATAAACATTTTTTAATAAGTTTGAAAAAACTATCGCATTGCTAAACATGAGAAATTAAAGCTTATGCAAGTTTGGTATCGAAATATAAAAAGTAGCACAGCTACCGAGAGAATATTTTGCAACTATTCAAATATAATATTCAATTTTATCGTGTGATTAATATTTTTGAAGCGATACTTGCAAAGGGAGGATTCGGTAAAATAAAAATTTATTCAACATACAGTTTCGGAAAAAAATGTTTGTGCCAGCGATAATTGATGGAGATACGCTAGTTGAACGCGCTGGAATGATGATTGTTGAATTATTTTTTATAAAGCGCAACAAATCACACTGAAATCATCTCTTTCATTTGCAAACGTCAACTACACATTTATTGAATGAATTATGAACAACGAATTAAACGAAATAAAGTAAAACGACGATTGATTGTAAATTTTTAATACCAAAATCAGCATTTCGCTTTGCATTCGCATTCAACTGTTTGCATGCAACCGCTTTAAAATGTGATTAGAAAACGCGACAAACTGTGGTCGCAAACTTACCGATGAATGTACGAACAACGTTCAATCAGTCAAAATAACAGAAGTCTATTTTACGAGGCAATAATGAATGTGCCCAAATAAGAAATCGGTTCCGTCGGACTCAATGTGCCAGCGCTTGAAGTTAGAATAATGTTGAAGTCGCTAATTTTCACTTAGCGTTTACTTGCGAAATTTTTTAATGATTTTACTATTAAACACTTTTTAACATTTTTTTGTTGTTGTTCTAACTCACACAAAAGCAGCTTAACTCACTTCTAATTAAATTAATCACTCACTTGAAATGAAGTGACAATCGAATATTTTTTTACAATTAAAATTATTTTTCACTCGCGCATTGCTTTTCACATTCAGTCGTACACACTGAAAGCTGTTTATTCAAACAAAATTGATAAGAGCGCTGAATTTTACTTTTAAATGCATTTAAATTTAGTCGCGAACTCTGATAAAAATTCATGCGTTTCTAAGTGATAAGAAATTTAATGATCGATGCGGGACAAACATTTTTTTCCGAAACTCTATGCATTCATGATATTGTCAACAATATATCAAACTCACTTCTCGAATATCAATAAAATGCTCGACATCTGAAGACATATGTTTTCTTCCACTTTTTCTCTTCTATCTTTCATACCTTCTGTCTTTGCAAATCACTGTAATTAGCAATAAATTGATCTCACATTGCAACCAAAGTGTTTGGTCGTATCATTTTACTTCTTTCTCATCAAATGAAATAAAATAAATTTTCATCTCTCTTCATAAGTCAGAATCACCGTTTTTAACTTTCAATAATTTAAATTTTTTTCTTGAGCTTCTATCTGAAAATAAGCTTAAATTCAAGCGTCACAGCCCCCTGCTTACTCAACAATATTTATTAACAATGAGAAAGTATTTTGAGACCAGCACTTTCATTTGAGATTTTAAAATGAATTAATAATTAGTCATCACGTAATTTTATGCACTAGAAGTCAAACATAAAAAGCAAATGAAAAATAAGCGTAGCAAAACTTTTAATTTTGTTCATTTCGATATGAATTATTTCAGAATTCCTCGAATTCCATAATCACTCAAAAATCCTGCGAATTATTTTGGAATTTAGCTGATTTTGCAAAACTCAAAATTTTGAATGTTCATTCGAGGCTTTGCTTGCGATTTATATTTTTAGATAGTAAATTTTTTTAATTTTGTGGGATTAAAATTTATATTTAAAAAGAAAAAAAAATTTGAATTTTGTTGTAAGCCATCATTGTTGAAACGAAAAAAATTTTAACTCATCTCATATACAAAAAATGCTGTGGTTTAGAAACAAAAATTAATTTTTAATATTCTGTATAGAAAAGAGGTTTATTCATGTTAATCTTCGAGTTTTATTCAGGAACAAAGATTAAAAAAACTAAAAGAAACAATCATAAGAGTCAAAGAATACGTTTTTCAACGGCTATTTGTCAAATTTTATTTTATTGCTGCTTTAGCTTCTGTACAACGAATACTTTTATAAATTTAATTTTTTTGATGGAAATTGGCATCTCGCTTAGCATTAACAAGAGAAGAAAAATTTTAAGTTAAAGAAACATGAGATATTTAGAACTAATCGTGGGACATTTTCACGCTTCGTACAAGAGCAAGTTTTTCACATTACGAACTCTTTTTTAGTTTTCTGGTTGAAACTCTGAGCACGTGATAGTGCAATGATACACCTCGTGAATCTTAAATTTCGATCCGATTAATTTTGATATGGTCACTGCTTCAAGCCCCTTAATAATTGTCAGTCTCGGAAAGAAAATTTTCCCATTTATAAACTGATGAGACGTGAAAAGCAAGCGCCCGCCTCCAAATAGCTGAAGCACTTAGAAAATTTTTTTGCTCTAATTCACCTTAACAATAATTTCGAGTATAAACTAATCATAGTCACTCTTGAATTTGACTACAATCTTGTCACTGATATTTGTATGAGGCAAATGAACAAATAGAAAATATGATTTTGTTCCAAATTCTCTATTACATTTAGTTCGAGCGATTTTGGTCGAAAGTGAATGAGCTCGCAAAGCAACACTGAATTGCACTCGGCTCGTTGGTCGTTTTTTCTTTCAAGAATCTTCATTTCACTTTCTATAAATCTTCATTTCACTCTCAACCTCTCATCTAATTCTAAATCGAGCTCCACTGATCTTCAAATAAAATATAATTTAAGACCTTAACAATACTGCATGAATCAACACTCTTTGTAATTTCATATCAGCGACCAAATAATCGCCCTTTGCTCTTCGCAACAATAGCGTAGAATCAGCGATGAGCAGAGTGCAAATGGCTACTTTAAAAGGAGTAGCTAATTTAATAAAAAACGAAACAAATGATATTTATTGAATTAAAAACATGTTTAAGCGAGCTCATCTCAATAAATATCCATTAGCATCTAGTATTGAATTAACCCTTAAACTAGCAATAAAAGCAATTGCATCAACCATTGTGCATCGCTGGTGTAGAATGATCAATAAGGCTATCGTCGATACGATACACCAGACGGCAAATTAATTTATTTGTATCTTTGAACGACTGGTTGATTTGAGGAAAAAGCATTAGGCTTAGGCTTAGAATCTAACAAAGCGATGTAAACAAAGTAATTTTTTTTAGCATCTGATATAGCAAAACTTGTGATTAAAAGCTCTCAGCGAACTTAACGCAACAATTTGCCTTCCTTTACCATTAGCTTAGCATCATCCTTACGATTTTTCCTGCTGCTTTCTCCGCATTTTGTTAACCTTATTATTTTGTATTTATTGAAAAAAATGAAAAGTTCTAAGACAACAAAGTTTTCTTTTACGAAAACTGCGACACACGCACGTACATTTCAAGCAGATTTTGAATTCACATGTGAGCATTTTGAGATAAAATGTTTTCAATCACACTCCAAAAACTGATTAAAATTTGAATAGCAATCTTTCTATCACTCTTCTACTAAAGAATGTGAAGCGAGTGAAGAAATTCTCGTTAAATTATATGCAGCTTTAAGTCAAGACGAGGAACTTGTATTGAGAAAACTAAATTAATATTTACTTAATTTATTTTGAATGAACATTAAGTTTCTGTTTGCTCGAGATCAAGCTTTTAATAAGAGTAATATTGATTAAAAACACACATTGCTCAATGTCTAGGGTTGAGAAAACAGAAAATAGAAAAAGAAAATTGAATACAAATATGTTTCTTTGCAAAAAATTGCATCGAAGAATGAATAACAATATGCAAACTTTTAGGCAAAATAGCCGATCGCCAATGTTCAAAAGTTTTTACATTGTTATTCATTCTTTGATGCAATTCTTATTTTTGAAACGAAACATATTTATATTCAATTTAACGTCTGTTTTCTCAACTCTAGACATTGAGCAATATGCATTTTAATCAATTTTACTCTCATTAAAAGCTTGATCTCGAGCAAACACAAAGTTTCTTAGTTCGCTTCACTCTCTTTAGTAAGTTTCACCAATTTTTGTCTCTCTTTGCAAAAGACTCATAATGTACACTCGTGTCCAATAAAATCTTTCAATTTATTGCTTTGCAATAAAGCGTGTTTTAAGTGTAGTGAAAAGATTTTATTGGACACGAGTGTACTACTCACGACACAAAAAAGTGTACTGCAGCGAAAAGAATACTTCCCTGCATTTCGTGAAATGTCACATTTGATTCGCTTTAAAGTAGACATAAACGAGTGGACAAATTGTAATGTAACTGTACTAAAATAAGAATATTTGCAGCAAAATATTTCCTGCTTAATGTATTGCAGTGAAGTGATATTCGCGTACTTTTTTTGAGTCGGAAGCAGTACAAAGCAACATTAAAGTTAAAAATTTTATCTACACTCAGTTTAAAGCTCAAATTTGTGAAAATTATAATTCTTTCTTTTTGTAATCTCTTCACATCTGGAACGTGATCACATTACCTATACTCCCAAAAAAATCAAATTCAAATTGATTTGAAATTTGAGAATTGAATTTGAACGCTGAAATATTTTTACAATGCTTTTAAGATATTTGAATTTTACAATCATGCAAATCAGGATATTCTTTCTAAAAGAGAAAAAAGTAATCTCAAAAAAATTTAATTAAATTTTGTAAAATTTTTTATGCAAGTGCAATTTGCTTCTAAGTGCGATTTGTTACCATAATTTAGAGTATTCAAGATCATTTTAGAGCGCTCTACAGTTGTTCGCAATTTATGCGAAGTCAAAAATTTTCAAAATTTTTGCCGACATTTCGCTTTGAATTCTAACAATTCAACTCTTAAATTATTTTCTTCTTTAAATATTTTAATTTAATATTCTTTAATAAATTTTTAAGTTTTCTAGCCTCAAGAGTAGTTAAAGGAGAAAAATTTTTTTTGCAATTCAAGTTTCGAATCGTTGCAAACTTTGCAAGTGATTTCAATATGCAATTAGTGCGCAAAGCAACTTCGTTTGCAATGGCCCAGCGATTTTTTTTTATTGTCTCATCTCGTCAAATTTCGCGACGAAACATTGCCTTCGACCGACAAGCTGCTTTTTTTTACAAACACAGAAGCGATCTCGCAAACACACAGCAAGTGCACGAATTCAATAAGTGCGACGTGGAAGGCGAAGCGTATAAAATATTATGACTGCTGTAAGGTTCTGCGAGCCCAGATAATGTTAGATTCAAGGACCGATCGATTGTCGAAAAAAAATGAAGTCGAAAGAGTGCGCAACCAAAGCGAAAGTTTCTCGGAAAAATGTTCATCGCCGGTCTGCTTCAATGTATTCTTTGTGAGCTTAATTCGTGCGAAAACAGTTTTCGATTATTGCATTGAAGCAAAATATTGAATTTGCAAAACAAAATCTTTTCATTCGATTTACTTGAATATTACGAATTCTTGAAAATATTTTTCTGTAACATGAATTGTAAACAGAAAAAAAGTTTCATTTGCGTTAAGTGCTGGGACGTGAGATTTTTCTGTCTACCAAAGTATGTTGAATAAGAATAAGAGAATATCGTTTTGTTTACGAAATAACTTGGAAACAAATTGAAATCTTAATGATTCTACTTAATGAACTTTGCTCGTATAGAAATCTAGCAGCAAATGGCTTTGCGAATGTCACAAACGAGCGTTGCAATAAGCTGCTAAAAATTGCAATAAGCAAACCTCGCATGAAACAAACCTCCTATGGGTCATTTTCATTTGCGTTAAACGATTTTCACTCAAATTTTGGAAAGTTGCTTTAATTTTGTTTTCTTGCTAAGACAAACTTTGCCAAAAAATTGCTTAAAAATTTGTTTGCGAACAAAAATTAAATAATGTCACTTTGCTGATTTTGCTTTTTTTTCATCATTTGTAAAAGTTAATTTTCTCAACTGGTAATATTTGAAAATAACGAAATAAAATTGTTTTGTTTACTCTCACTTGCAAATTACAAATTGAGCTTTTTAATATTTACATTGGCAATATCATTGTTCATAAAATAGGCAACGAAACGGTTCCAAAAATTTGTAACGTTAATCGAACTCTCAGGTGCGTAACCGTCTGGTTTAACTCTACCAAAAAAACCGTAACCGCCAGCAAAAAACCCTAATTATAACTATAAAAATAATCTAAAAAGTGACCGAACTGTAATACATTACGAGAAACAAAATTCAAATTTAATATGGGAAATAAATTTCAATTAGAAAAAGACAGCATTTTACAAAAAATCATAATTTCATTTTAAAAAGAACATATTATTCAGATTTTCGTGTTTAAGATTTGCACGAAGATCACTGTATGTCAA
>NCKU01000427.1:0-42151 GCA_003675995.1 Dinothrombium tinctorium | reverse complement strand
TTTTGAGCATCTACTTTAAAAGATTATCTTCAGTGGGCCTGTCAGTTTCAATGAAAAAATAGAAAAATTTTATTTTTAAAATATGAAAATTACGATATAATAGTTTGTAATCTGTAACAAGAGGTAAACCGAGGCACTAACAAAACAACAATGAAATTAACAATTTGATTAGATTAAACGGGCACACTCGAAATAATGAAGCCCATACTTAAACTATGTCTGAAAAAATCTACATGAATAAAGAAATTTCATCGATTTTCAGAGATTTGTTTTTGGAAAAATTTCCAATTTAATAAATTCTAAACTTTTACAAATCTAAAGAATCATAAATTAATAAATCTAAATTTTAATAATTAACATGAAATGTAATAGTTTAATGAGAAAATTCATTTCAAAAGCGTAAAAAATATTTCGAATCAAAATTGCTCACAATAATTTTATGCACTATGCGCATTATGCATTATTTCCTGGTGCATATTCATATGCATATTAAACTCATTATGCACATAGAGAAAGCATATTTTATGCCTAACGTCTTTTTGTCAGCCATATTTTTCTAACTTTTGAATTTGTTGAAATGAAAGTATCCGTTTCGATGCTTCTAAGTAAAAAGCAATTTCACAAGTCTTTGAATTTTGAGAGAACAAACAACTAAAGACCGCAAATGGATATGAACAGACACGTAATTGAGGATAAAAATAATATTTGAAATGAAATTGATTGCCGTAATTTGATATCATTAGAATGTTTTTCAAAGTAAGCAAATAGAAATTTATTTGAAACCGACTGGAGATAATCGCGCGAATCTGAATCTTTTCAACTCTCAGTGACTTAACTTTGATATAAGATCGTTAACATTAGCTGTAATTCACGAACTTCTCACCAGGATAAATATGAGTAGGCCCAACACATAAATAATGATTAATTTTAGCTTTTATGGTTCTTGCCCTTTACTAACCAGCAGAAAATTAAATTGTTTATCTTAAAAAAGTGTGAAACAAAATCGAAAATAGAATTGATTACATTGCTAACGAAATCTTCGAATGACCGGTAAAGAATTTATTTAAGATATTATTTTGAAGATTTTATTTAATTTATATTTAAAGATTTCGCGTTGGTTCTACGTTTTTTACTTTAATTGAACATTTTTGATGCTACTTTCAAAAGAATGTTTGGTGGTACTTTTTGACCTAACACGCCTCAGCCTGTCTCAAAGGCGTGAAATTTTTCAAAAAGTTTTGATCAAATAAACATTTTGTATAAAGATTTTTCAGCATAATTTGAATTGAAGACAGGGAAAGTGAAAAATCTGAGTCAGTGAATTGGCTCAAGTAATACTTTGTGTAAATGAATTATAAATTAAATAAATAAATATTTGAGTGAATTATTATAAGATAAACCATCTTGGAACGCAAATTTTGCAAACTTCAATGTTTTTTTCATTAAAATCAAATTAGAAAGTAATTATAAGTAAGTAAAGAACAATTATTATTATTCATTATTTAAATATTCATTTGAAAAATATTGGCCAATTAACGAATAAGTTTGGAAAACTTTTTGCTAACTCTCAGTAAAGTTAAATGTGTTTGTTTACTAAAGAGTTCGCTCTCTAAAGAAGCCTCATATTTCTCTGAACGAATAATTTAACTCTGCTAATCAATGTTTGCATTTAGAACTAACATTTAAGTTCCAAATTCAATAATTTGCAAAACACAATTTGATATTAGCATCTTACCTCATGATCTCTACAAAAGTATCGAGAAAACTTTTTAATGAGAAAATCATATTTAGTTACTTTATCTTCTTTTTATAATTCATTATAAAAGTTTCACTTACTTTTTGAACACCGTGTATTTAAGATAAGAACGATTGAGGGACTTAAGCAGCTTCATCTTTTGCTAGACAAAGAGGTAGACATTTTATCAAAATAACAATCTTATTTAAAAGTTTTATTCTTTGTAAAAATATTTAAATTAATCTTTGCACAGCATGTCAGCCTTCAGCCATTCTTTTTGAAAAACTTGCTT
Source organism: Dinothrombium tinctorium (assembly GCA_003675995.1). NCBI lineage: Eukaryota > Metazoa > Arthropoda > Arachnida > Trombidiformes > Trombidiidae > Dinothrombium > Dinothrombium tinctorium. Next base: position 40,124 of record NCKU01000427.1, on the reverse strand, counting down.
AATAATTTTAAGATTTTTGAATTCGCTCTCTTTTGAATTTCTCACTCACATCTCATTAAAAGATACTCAGAGGAAAAAATGTTGAAGATTTTGCGCGCAAAGATTGATGAAGTGAGAAAATCTTTTAACTCGCAGTAGTCAGAGTAATACAAGCAATAAAAGCGATATGAAATATTGAAATTTTTTTTGTACATTATATTACTACTAAGTTTGAATCTCAGGTACTCCCGACCCAAATATAGAAGAAAATTCGATTTGCCTTTTGGTAAATGGCACATTAGCGAATCGAAATATTTAAAGAGTCTCTGACTATAAGACTCGCAATTACTTCGCAAAGATTCATATATAAAGTGGTTGTATACTGCGTAAATTCGACGTAGGCTTTCGATTATTTTTGAATTTTATTTTTATTGAGCACTATTTCCTTTCTAAAATGTAATTTACTTTATAAAACTCAAATATAAGTTTATTATTAAAGTTTAAAAACTTGCTTATTTTCTATTTTAAGAGTATAAATATAAACGTAGATATGTTTGCTTAGTAGCGCTTTTCAAAATTCCAAAGGCATATGTCAATAATTCGCAATTTAAGCCAATTTCAAAAAGCATCGAAATTGAACTTACTTTTCTAAGCAAAAGACGAAGAGAAACCGCTCGCAAAATAAACAAACTTTCAAAAAAGAGTTTTTATAATTTTTGTCCACACAAAATCAAATTTAAACTTCGCCTAAGTAATGAATTAAAATAATTTAAATGCAAAATAAAAATCGAAGTTAATCGAGTTACTTTTTAATCATCTCAATTTAAAAGCAAAAAAAGTTTTTATTTAAAATCAATTTTTAGTTAATTTTTAACATTTCAATCATTTATTACATATGTGAACGAATAATAATTTTGAAAGAGCGTTTTACTGTTCGAGTCATTCAATGAAATTCGATCGTTGGAACAAATCTTACATAAAAATATTAAAATTCACCAACATCAATGAAAAGTTTTATATTTTTCAATTTAAATTTTTCATTTTTCATAAATAATAGAAATGTAATTGAAATTCATTTTAATATTTCAAATGTTTTTATTGGATGAAAGTGATTTATGAAATCAAAGACGTTCGGATTTTTTCTCTTTTTTTCTATTTTCAAATGCATCTAAGAGATTACAAAATAAGAGAACGATGAAATATTGGATTTAACATTTAAAAATACAATTTTTTTTTTCAATTTTTGTGAAATTGAAATGAAGCCAAGTTTGAGATCTTTTGTCCACATTGATAACTGAAACCGTATCTTTGTACAAGTAACTTTTAGATATACGTAGACAAAATATTTTTAGATTAAATTCGAAATACAGTCAAAATTAGATTCATTAAACGGTTTTTTCGGCACATTGGGAAGAGATTTGAATGTTTCACATATACGACCAACAATATTTATTCTTAATACAATTTGTTAATAGTTAAAAATAATTTTTCAATGTCTCCGCAATCGGCAACTTTAAGCCCTCTGATAGCAAATTCGTGGAAAACCGTTAAATGAATGAATTTTCATTTATAGTTAAAAATGTGTGTTATATAAAACATTCGTAAATCTAATTTTTTAATCTACCATTCACGAGTGAAAGTTTCTCAACAGTTTCTCAACAACTCCGAATTAATTTCGAGAGAAAGTTGTGAAACTGTTGAAATTAAATAAAAAAAAATCGATAGCTTAAAAATGGATAAGATCTGAGAGAATTCTCCATGCGAAAAGTAAACATCTTTTGTGAAAGCCCAAAGCTGGATCCAAACTTTCGTTTTCAAAGCACTTTTCATTTTAAACGTCTTTAAATCTGCGCTAGCTTTACGTTCGAAAGAATAAGTTAAAAGAGTAGATTTGTCTAGAGATTAAATGACCGTTACATTCACCGCGCTTACATTGTGAACAATTTGCTGCGTGGATAATTCGATATTGGAATTTTCTGTTTCATTACGAGTGATTCTCGTCTTGCAAAGAGGATGAAATATGTGCACATTACAAAGATGTTTAAAGTGATCGCTTGTTACGTATAAAGTGATCGGATTTAAGCACGAATTGAGAAACGAGAGTACGAAAGCGACTATACGCCATGTGTGCCAAAAGTCGTTGTACAATTGATGTGAATTCGGATGAAAGTAAAACCAAATCATGAACATGTGATTGGGAAAGAAGCAAATCATGAAGATGAATACGAACGAAAGCACTATTTTTGCGCGTGAAAAATTGCGTTGAGAGGAGCGCTGAAATTGAGCGTTGCCGGTAGACGCGTGTTTCGACTTGTTTATCAGATGGAGGGCTATTGATATGTAACAACAGGCGATTATTATCAGCGGTATTATGTAAAACAGCATGAATTTCGACAAAACAATCGTTTTCGGATACCAATCACCGTACTCGGGCGGAAACGGATAGCAAACGACAATTGATTTATTCGCGCCCACGTTAATTTCGTATAAAAATGAATTGTAAGCCGCTGGTATTGCGAACACTATTGCGAGCATCCAAATGAATACAATACTGAGTCCAGTAGGCGAGCGAAGTATGTTAAAACTTTTGCGCTGATAAGCAGTTCGTACAACGGTGGAAAAGGCGGCTTTATATCTATCGAAACTCATTGTGGACAAAGTGAAAACACTCACTGCGATTGAAACATCGGAGATGAATTCGCTCGCTTTACATACAAATTTACCGTAAGGCCAACTTTCGAATGTGTAGATTGTACAAACGAACGGTACTGTGCCTAGAATGACGATCAAATCGCCGAACGAGAGGTTTAAAATGTACAAATACGAAGGCGATTGAATGAGCTTCTCTTCGATCACAATGTAAATTACGGAAATATTACCAAAAACGCCGCTGATGAAGATGAATAAGAAAACAACTGGCACAATGTAAGTTTCTGGTCGCTCACTGTAAGGTTTGTAGTTAAGTACCGATGAATCGTTGAAATCTATCGACGTATTGAATGGTGTGGCAATATCTTGCAACAATTCTTGAGTTAAATTCATATTTTATGTTGCTTTCGAATGCTTTTAGTTGCACTTCACTGCTTCATACAAAGTTGTCGAAACGAATGCTTCGCGATAGCCATTCGCTTTTATAAATGTTGAAGCAAGCGAAGAAACTATAAACGCGCACCGCTGCGCACAACATTTTCTGTTGCATCTAATTCTCTTCTTCTGGAGAAAAACAAAGCTACGAGGTGAATAATAACAGCGATACACTCTTACGATTCGCACATTTTACGGCCTTATTTGAAAATTTTCTAAACAAACTTCAAAAAAAAACTTTCAATGAATATTTTACTCAGCTCTTTAATTCAAAAATGATCAAATCATACTCAAATCTTGAGAATTTATAACTTACAAACTATTGAAATTGAATTTTTATTTGCTTATATCAAAAGTATCAAAACTCAGTCAAATGTGAACACATCAATTTATCCATAGGTTTATAACTTTATAAACTTGTAAGTCTAATGATCCGAGGTCCTAAATTCAATGAATAAAATCTAATTTTTTAAATATTTATTATTTTGAAGTAATATTTTCAAAAGTTTATAATTTTTAAACTTCAAGATATCGAGCAGATGCATAAGATATGAAAAATTTTGATCCATGAAAAGTAGATTTCATCATAAAGCCTAAATAGAGCTGGTGATTCAGTTAAGAGTGATTGTCATGAGTAGGCATTTAATGCTTGCTAGATGTTCCAGATCAAACGTAAAGTGAAAGATTTGCTTCAAATACTCCAAAGTTAATGACTTTTTCTGATAGATCAAGTTTACACATGAATTGCTTTCACGTGAATGTACTCTATATGAATCGAATCTTCTATCATTTAATAGCAAGAACTTTAACTGAGATTTTTATGGTTCGTTTTCATTAGAGGGTAACTGTAAGTAATAATTGTAAAGAAAGTTCTTCAGATTTTCTCTATTAAACTATTTTAAACGTAAACTCAACTTCGCAAAAAAGCCTCGCTGGTAAATTGATAATAATGTTGAAATAAATAAATATTTTCAAATATAATTTAAAATTTGTGATAAAAAAGCAAATCTTAAGTATAATCAAAATATAAAAAGTAAAAATACAAAAATTAGCGCATAAAAAGTTGATTGTCGCTTTGATGAGATGCTAAATGAAATCATTTTAAGTCCTTAAATATTTGTTCAAATATTCATTCTTCACGAAAGCAAGCGAAAACTTCTAATTATTCAAGATTTACACAAGTTTTATTTTTTCCTCTTTTCAAATTGTATTTACAGGTCCCCATGTAAGAATAGCCTCGAGCTAAATGGGCTATAAATAACTAACTAAATGGGCTTCCTGTATAAATAAAGATTATTATCATTACTATCATTACAAGTCAGGTTTATCATTGAATAAGTAAAGAAATAACATTGAAGACAAAATAAAAAGATTCTAATGTAAATATTATCTACACTGCAATGGCAGCAAAATTATTATTTTCTTGAATGTATGGTACGCTCGTGTCCAATAAAATCTCTCACTTTACTTAAAACACGCTTCACTGCAAAGCAACAAATTGAAAGATTTTTGCTTTCTTTCACGAGCTTACATTCTTCAATTTTTTCTACTGCAAATATTTTCAGTAATTTTGCGCAAGAGATAGTTTACATTGGGATATCTTAATTAATTTTCTTCTTTTTGTGTCGATTTATAAAATAAACCAAACTATCAGAAAACATGATAAAAAAGAATAATAAACATACTAAAAATACTTTTTGAATCTTTTCTGATTATTTTCATAAAAACTTTTTGAAATGTTTTCTTCTCTCTCTTATGAACCGTTCTAATGAACAATTTTATTATTAAATCAATTATCTTTTCATATTTATTTTACAAAAAAAATCATAGCCTACAAACCAGTTGAAAAAAAATATTAAGAACAGATACTTAAGAAGCTTTTGCTAGCGAAAATTGCTTCCTCGCCAATTTTTATTTTTATTTTACTTTACATTGAATATTTTAGAATTCATTGTTCAAGTATGACATGTCTAAACTTGATTTAATTCTAATTTTGATAAGATTTTTTTGCAGAAAAATTAAAATTCGTTTATTATTTTGAAAATTAATAAACAGAATTTTTTCGTGAATAAAGGATAATCTAGAGCAGAAAATTTTTGGCAATTTACTTTCTCAATCCAATTTCATAAAAAATGTGAGAGCTTACAAAAGATTAAAAAAAATTTTATTGTGCATTATGTGCATATTGTTTTAATTTGGGCATTATTCAGCAACAACAACATGACTACAAGTATTCAGCTTTCTTGTAATGTTGATACAGCGCAAGATGTAGGAAGATATGACAGCTGTGCAATGCAAGAAAGCCGAGTACCGGCAGTTATTTTTGTTTTTGCTGTTGTTAAATTGGCTGTACAGCTATGATAATATTTTGAGTCTTATCGAGGATAGAACTTTATTTCTCATATATATTTAAAGCATGATAAAATGCAACATAATTTCAGATATTATGCGTGTTATTTGAGTAGAACTATGAAGATTTGCATTAAAAAGTTGTTTCAAACGGCTCCTCTGTTGTTTTCAGTATGAGATTAATGCTTTTCTCGACTATAATTGTAAAAGATTCTTCATAACATTTTAATAATGGCTATTTAATGATTTCTATTTTATCCGAGTTGCCTCTTTTCAATGAAAATAAAATGTATAATGCGCATCTCTCCTCAATTCATCCTTCAAGCTTTGGCATTCCTTTGATAACACAATTCTTTCTTCTATTTTATCATATTTGAAATATTTTTTAAAGTTAAGAACTACATCAAAAAAGAACACTAGAAACGAGTCTTTTGATTTTGATCTCTTCTTAGCCTCAAATCGCATTTACGATGTATTTTAAGGAGCCCGGCAAAACGCAAAAACTTTTTAACTTCATCTCTTTCAAACTACTATTCACTTAGAAAGCTTCTTCATATGTTTCAATCTTTTCTGAGATTTTTTTTTAGTAATTTCATAGTGTTGATCGCCACAATATATGATTAAAAATAAAAACTTTCTCAGACATCTATAAATGCCTTATAACATTAATTAAAAATCAATTAAATTCGCGAAATTTCTCATCGAGGAGTACGATTTAAAGCAAGTCCGCATTTTTACGATGCGCGCGATATGATTTTTCTCTTTTAATAACAATGATTAAGATATAATATTTCATCTCGCAGAAAAATTTAAAAACTTCTTATATCGCTTCAAAGTGTTAAAATATCGTAAAAAAGATCTAACTTGAATTGCCTAAAAATAATGGACGAAAAGATCACTCGCGATGTTTTAAAAATAATTAATTTTCAAATGTTTATTTGAGATATTTTTTTTTGAGGTTGTTTGAGTTAACAAAACTTAGGCCAAAAAATTGATTTTTAAAACTTTAAAACTTTGGTCTTTAACTCGAAAATGGTTCATTGCCGAGGTCTAAATTCTTCGAAAATGAACTCTATGGGTCGAATTACTCCCGATAAGATACATTTGAAATAATTCTGAAGATGACCGACTTTTGAACGCTCTGTGTATTAAAAGTGCATAGTTTGAACAAGTTGAAAAAAAAGTTTTATCGATTGAACTATTGTAGCAGGCGAGCAGTTAAACGCAAGAACGGCGACGGTAAAACGCAAAAACAAAAACTGAAACAAGAGTGAACATGAAATTCTATTTTATCTAAAACAAACGGCTAATTTAATAAATAATGCGCTTTAATTTAACTTTTTAAATATGAAAAATGCACTGATAACACAGCTTTCCTCTAAATTTCTAGAATAGAAAATTAGAAAATGAAAAAGAAATAAAAAATGCAATTAAATGATAATATAATAGTGAGCAAGACTTGGAATGCAGTCTGTATATGCAGTTCGAGTCTTCATCACTCTCATATTATCATTTTATTGCATTTTTATTTCTATTTTAAAAGTTGTAAACATGTTTTTAGCCATCACAATTGAATTTTAAATTGATAAAGTTTTCGACTTACTCGATGTCACCATTTAAAATTCAAAGTAAAAACTTTGACAACGTTTCGCTCACATGCTGTTGGGCATCATCAGGTTAAGTTCAAATCGTGAAGTGACCAGACTTTGCATTCTTACATTTTGTGCTAAGATAGAATATAAAAAGCCTCTCGACTAAGATCGTGAGAGAGAGAGCTTGGTGTTCGTCTATAGACTTAAGTATACTTAAGTTGGTTTGTTTGTTTATATAAACTCAAAAAAATTATTTAAGAAAACAGTTCTAAATTCAAAATTGGAATGAAAGAAAGAAGAAAGCAAATAATGAGAAAGAAGGCAGCGCTTATACCATCAACAATGTTCACAGTTTCATCGTCCTATTTCGAACTTTTAATAAAATATTCTTTTGTGTGGCCGGAATTCTCACCTTTTGAGTAGCAATATTTGAGGTTTTTTCATAAAAAATTTGTGATTATTTTTTATCTTTAACATGATTGTATTTTATTGCGAAATTAAGCTGAATTTAATTCAATTTTTTAAAAATGCTTTTAAAGTAAACGAGGAGAAGAATTCTTAAAAATAAAATTAAAGTTTTCGAATCTTAGCAGCTTTGTCAGAGCTAAAACGCAACATTATTTTGTGTTAATTTATTTGTTCATCTTGTATTTAGTGAACAAAAGAAAGAGGCAAAAGGAAATAACATTCGCAAGTGATAGAGGAAGTAGCTCTTTAAGTTAATAAATTGATAAGTTGATAGCAGTAAAACTAAATCCGGAAAAAAATAAAAAATAATTTGACGATGAAAATAGCTTTCTATGTTTAAGCGACTAGGTTGCATATCTACCTTATATTGACATTCTTAGCGATTCGAATCAGGTACAGTTTAAGAAAGAATGTTTGTCGCAGAGATTCAACTGTTTAAAGTCACTTTGAACAGCAAGAATAGTAGTGTCGCCAATATGCCGACAATCACACCGATAACAAGCAATCGGTAAGCATAGAGGTCACCGATTTTCGGAGACAAAACTGAATTTGTCGAATTGAGAATTCTGTTCGAATCTCGACCGATGCCATCGCAATTAAAGCTTGGATTTTCTCGAAATTGCCACTTTTTCTTCTTTCGATCATTTTTGTGAACTTTTTTTGAACAAAATCTTGAAATAACGGCTCAACTAACTTGTTCTGTTCTAAAGAACTCGAAAGCAGCCTCATTCACTTCATTTAACGAAAATGCAGTAAGTTTGTTTGTTTTATGTGCATCGTCGCTTTCTTTTTTGTTTACTTTATAAATCAATGATCGATAAAATTAATTTTTTAAGGATCCTACCCTCCAAAAGTTTTGTTGATCTTCTATTTTCTTTCACCTTACGTTGTAAATGAGATGAATTTTATTAACTTTTAATTGATTCGGATTACATGAAAATAAAAATGATTCTCGTTTATACAAGTACGAACAGCAATGAAAATGGAAACAAGCAAAAATAGATTGCCAATCTAATTCAAGTAATTTCGAAAATTGAATGTGATCGCTAATACATATGAAAATCAGTTTTCTCGTTCTACCGAACGAATAATAGATGAAATGAAGTAGTTATTCGCTGGTGAAAATTCTGTGACGAATAACGTAAAAGCAAACATCGAAATAAAAAGAAAACAAACGACTAACAAAAATGTGCAATTTACGAATTGTCGAAAAATTGTTTGCCCGAATTGTTGTTATATCTGCGAAACGTTGATATTTATGCTTGCGTTTCTATGTTTGCTTTCTAAACCGGAACCTTTCTTAATTACACGAAAAAGTAAGCAAACCTATTTTCAATTGAACTCAGTTCAATAGACACCTTCTTCGTGATCGTTTTAAAACTTTTAAATATAAAACTTTCACAATTCATTTAATTAAAATGTGCTGTTGGTCAATTTCATTTTTCTTAAGTGTTTTCGTCGTTTTTCTTGCGAAATTCACTCCGACTGAACTAATGCAGTCAAATAGTAAGAATTACAGAGAAAACAAAAAAGTAGCCGGACAGGTGATTTGAAGAGGAGAGTAATAAACTGACCAAAAATTCTCATCCTCTAATCTCAGTCGCTTACAGCGCAGTGGCTATTTTTTGTTTTCTTAAGTGTATAAAACTAAATCTTACTTTGTTGCAGTGGTCAATTCATTTCTTAATCCATTAATGCAAAGAGGCGAGTGTATTACGTCTGCTGATAATCGAGAAGGTGTTTGCTTGCCCAAATCTACTTGCTTAGCTACGGGCGGAATCGTGGCTGGTACCTGCGGATTTCTAAGTTTCTGTTGTATATGTGAGTAGATGAAATTTCAAACTGTTTGAAAGCTGAAATTATTTTTATCTGTTGCCTCAAAAAGATCAAGGAACGTGTAGATCGACACTTAGCGCGAATGAATCTTACTTCGTCTCTCCCAACTACCCAAATTTACTAACAGAACGTTTAGATCCTTCCGTCTGCATATTCACCTTGCAAAGAAGCTTATTTCAAAAAGATTCAATTTGTCAGTTGCGATTAGACTTCAACGAATTCAATCTCGCACCACCGATAAATGGTAATTGTGGGGGGCAGACAGATTCATTTGTAATTTCCGGAGCAAACAACTTTGCTTCATCTGGCTTACCAGCGACAGGAATTTGCGGCGATCTTACAGGGCAACACATGTATATAGATGTGGATCCGCAGAATGTGTTTCAACCTTTGTTGCTGGTGGTAACAATAGCAAATGAAGAGCGATATAATAGGAAATGGAGTATTAAAGTGCAACAAATATCTTGTCACTCTGCTTTCAAAGCGCCATCAGGATGCCTGCAGTATTTCTCATCAGAACAAGATGTGATCGAAAGCTTTAATTTTCGCGGAATGCCTATTTCTCGTCAATCACTTCCTAATTCTGGCGCTATTTCTCCTAGTAATGAAGTTAATTATTTTAACAATTTAAACTATGGCATTTGTGTGGCTCAAAAATCGAATAACTGTGCCATTCAATGGGAAGCTGTAACGTTCGACTTCGGAGGCTTGGAAGCCGGTCTTGCCAGTGTTGACTCTTCTGCTTGCATATCTACTACCGCTGTTTCCGGTCAGAGCGATGAAGGTGATTACATCATAATACCAGCCGCATCTAACGATGGGATTGGTGGACTTCGCTCTCTCTTTTGCGGACAGAGGCTTAATTCAATTGCGAGATCTTCCGTCAATTCGCCTATTATATGTAAGTGTTTGCTATTTTCTTCTTTCTCTTAAGTTAGTTTATTTTAAGTTCTTAAGGCCTTAAAGTAAAATGTGCACACGAAACAGAACAAACCCTTCAATTGCTAAGCTATGCATTCTTTTTATATCAATACATAAACCTTATGATTTTACAAAAGATTTACGAAAAGTAGGCCAGTTGCTAAGTTCAAACCAGCTAGGCCCGACCTTTTCACCCGACCTTATTTCGTGCTCTATCGCGTACAGTTTAACCTTTAAAAAAAAGTTAAAAGCAAAATAATATCTCCCTAGTGATTTAGGAACTAAGGATTAAGTTTGTTGTTGGATATGCCACTTATTTCCTAATTATTAAGCACAAGTATCTTATCTAATTGGGATGCCAAAAGGTGTAAATACTCTCAATTATTTCAATATAAAAATCTTTCTATTTCATTATTCTTGAACAGCCACCCTCAATTTATGTTGCTTCTTATCGTCGGTCGAATTTTAAATCGATTGAATTCGAGCATTATTTTCAGATAAAAGTAAAGGGAAAAATTTAAAATTATTTTAAGTGGAAATGGCACAAATACTGTACGAAGTTAGATGGAAATTTATTAAGTTTCATGAGAATGAAGCTCTTAAGAAACTTAAATAAACAAAGGCTTTAGCAGCAATGTGAGAATCATTCGACGCTTGTTAAAATGATATGCAGACAAGTGTAAAAGATAAAAGAAAGTGTAATAGTGAGAGAAAAAGTGGTGAATTCAAATGTTGACTATTTTAATTTTATTTGGGAAGCCATAACTAAGCGTTTTTATCACAAAAGTAATTGTGATAACTTAACGAATTTTCTTGCCAGTTTTTGAACCTATTGAACATAATGATAGTGCATTGTGATGGTAGCTGTACACCCTTTTCAATAAATATTTTCTTCTGGAAGTTTTTAATGCACTTCAAATGCTATTTGTCAATAAATAATCTAATGAACTCTATTTTCATATATAAAACATGATAAAAGCTGAATTTATTGTTTACAATTTAAAATTTTCATTTATTTTAAATATGAACTAAAGAAGAAGAAAGCAATAAATAACTGAAAAAAAATGCAGAAATTGTTGTAAAAGATGCAATTGGTAAAAATGTTAAAGATATTGCGGTATAATTTAATTCATAGTGAAATATTTATCATATGTGTTAAGAAAATGGGAGAAAGAAAAGCATTTAACTATGAAAAATGGTTCGTAAAAGAAAAAGTGATGTTGATATGAGTAAAACGATTTTAAACTTTGCGCAGAATAATCGATAGAATCGATTTTGTATTTGTACGAGATGAATTAAAATCAAATATACCCATAAATAAAATTAGGAACTGGCTTAAAGAAGCAAAATACCGACGTTATATTGCAGCGAGAAAAGATTTTATTGATAATCGATATAAAGAGGCGCGATTGAGTTACACAAGAACTTAGAGGAAAAATTTTGTTAAATTAATTGCGATTCATATTTTTAAACACTTATTCTTAAAGTAATTATGATGATAAGTAATGTGTTTTCATGGTTGAGATGTCCACAGATAAAAATCTCGAGTATCTAAGATATGTCACTTAAAAAAGAGCGTAAAGATACTTTCCGAAAATAGAATTTTTAGAGGTAGTGGGCGTTTGAACGTTTCTGTTTATAGTTGGATGTCGTCGTCTCATGATTTAGGAGACATTTTATCGATTAGAAACGCGTTAAACAAATATCAATATGTTGAAATTTTAAGTCAAGTAAGTTATTTATGAATTATTTATGAAAAATTCGCCGCGAGCTGTGAAATTTCGCTCATTTCGGCGAATAAATGTGATCAGATTTCAAAGAATTTTTGCATCATAGTGCTAGACTCCCGCCAAGACTCCAATGTTATCTCGAATTTCGGCGACGCCGAAAAAAATGTGACGAGATATTTATTTTAGTAAATTGCCAATTTGATTATTAATTATAAGTGCTAATAAAAGTTCATTAAAAGTGAATTTATTTTGAATAATAATTTTGATTTTACGAATCTTATCAAAAGATTATATTTACTAATTTATTGTTTGTGGCATCGTTACAGTGAACTTTCTTCTATAAGAAAATTTTTATTGAAAAGGGTGAGCAGTCATTGGAGAGAATGTTTTGCTATCTTATCAGGTAAATTTGATGAAAATAATAGTAAAACATTATCCAATGACTGTGCTCATTTTCATTTTAAATAAAGTCTCTTTTAATATCAACTGCCGCTCATTCTATTCATCTCAGTAACCGAGTTTAATTACCACGAATTAATCAGCGAGGATTAGTGAATATTGCTCGTCTTAAGAACGTTTTCTATGAAGCGATTATGTTACTTAAAATATTTCCGAATAAAAATGCAAAAAATATTCTTTAAATAAGCTAAGGTACATTATTCAAATTAAGTTCGCATTTTCAGAGAGGATTTGACTTGCTATGTTAAGCTGACGAATAATGTAAAATTTAATTTCTTCAATTTACAAACAACTGCTTACTGTTGTAAAACCTAATTCTAATTCAGCACATGTTCTCACCATTAAAGATAATATTAAGTATTTCGTTTATGAGCTTGATTAACGGGTTCACTTTTAAAGTTTTCTTTCTCGAAAATGTTTTGTCATTTCTTTTGGACTTTTTAAATTAATCTTTTGCCGGATTAATTTGCTATCTTTTCTCATTTCATAAGCTTTACAATTTGATTAAGTAGCAAATTAAATTTTCTCGAAGTCGTATTATTATTATTAAATCGATCTTATACATATTCTCAAATTCAAATTACAACCCAAATGTAATATTTGTTTATCAACATAAATATTTTACGATTAATTGTTTTGCTTTAGTTTTTTAGTTTTTAGTTTCAAATTTAGTGAGGTAAATCTTACACGAGGGCACTTGAATTACGCAAGACTTACAGAAAGATTTTGTTAATTTATTATTAGCAAATTTACTTCAAAATAGTTTTGAAAATGATAAAAACAAAAATATTTCAAGTTCCACATGTAATCCTATGTGACCTATTTCGTTGTTGTAGCCTATAGCTCCAAACGTCATGTTTCTGAAAGGTTGAAACATTTGAGACTTTAGAACTACAATTAATGATCTTTCACTTTGTTGAGAAAATTTTTTATTGACATCATAGGCACTAGTCCCATAGGCTTTTGGCAATCGCTTTTCTCGAATGCTTCAACATTATTTTCCCTTTATTTTAGATTGTTAACGAACAGATTATATGCAAATAGCAAAAGAAAAAAGTTAATTGACACCTTTATTTAAAGCAATCAAAATTAATTTAACGATTTAAAATTAAATTTTATTTTAACTCTCTGGTGTTCATGTAAAAATTTATTTTTCTTTGCAGCATTTTCGAAGCCGTTTGTGCTCTACGTGAAAAGCGACAACAGTGCAATCAATCGCATGTCTCAAAATCGAAAAGGATTTCAACTGAAATACAAACAAATAAAGTGTCAATAATTGAAGTTTTTTTTTCTTTGTCATTTCGAAAGGAATGAAGACAATAGGAAGCGTTGCTTTCATCTAATTGAATCGAAACATTTGAGGAAGTCTTTTGTTTTTTGAACACACAATTGAATTCATTGTTTGCCGCGAGCGTGTCTCTCAATATTTTGTACTTATTTATGCTGTAAAGGAGGACAAATAAAGCGAAAAAATTGATGCCAATATTTTAAAAGCGGTATTTTCCACATATCAGTTACATAAGTTCATTTAATGAAAAATGTTGAAATTTTTAAGTTTTTTTGCATTTTTAATTTCGATAAACTTGACATTAGCCAAAGATGAGCAACGAAGCGGCCGATGTAAGCTTTTTTGAATTGAAATTCGTTTAAGATAGTGTTTATCTTCGTTTAAAAAAAGATTTGTGGCCATGGCTATCTCCAGGAGGTCAAATACCAGGTAGCGGAATCATTCCTGGTACCAATTTGCATACTCACGCGGTCAAAGATTGCCCAACAACGGACGGCAATCGTACAGGAATTTGTGTGCGGACATCGAGAGAATGCATCGCTCGCGGAGGTCGGGTTTTGGGTAATTGCTACCCTCAAACACAATTAGGTTCTCAAAGGCCGAGTCAAGTAGGAATCGGATCGACGCTTAATTTTTTCCCCGGCTTTCCAGTGGGAGTTTGTTGTTTTTGTAAGTATGTTGACAAATGAAAGTTTTATAAGCAAATGATAAACTTTTATTAAAATCCTGCCAAATGGTCATGGGTTTTAAGCGAAATAGATGATAGAAGGAGAGATAAATAAGCAAACTAAATCCAAAAGCTTCTTTTTAAACATTAGCACTAAAGCATTTAATTTGTCTCTCAGAGTTAAATAAAGTAATCAAAAACATTCAGAGAACTTACTTGATTCACTCTGATCTGTGGTCAGATAATTAAGAAATTCTAATTCACAAGTTTTAATTCGATGCATGTTATAACTTAAAAAAACTCGAGTGCGCCCGGATAGCTCAGTCGGTAGAGCGTTAGGCTTTTAACCTAACGGTCCAGGGTTCGAGTCCCTGTTCGGGCGACAGCATTTTAGTATTTTAGAAGCGAAAACCATTAACAACTTGTTTTAGAGAAGATTTTAATATTTAAGAGGAAATTTACAAAAGGATTTAATTTTAGAATAAAAGCAGGAGCTGAATAAATAAAAATCGTTTCAAATATTTTCGCTTCAATAATAACTTCGTTTAAAAAGTTAATATTTGATTTCAAACCTCGTTCGGTTTTTTTATTTATTTTTAATTCAAATAGCATCAAATGTATTGTTCAGAATATTTTTGCTTGTTTTACTCCGCAATAATGTGAAATTTTGATTTCTATTCTTGTACTTTTGTATTAAGCTTTATCATTTGTATAAGTTCAGATAATCACGGTTCGAGTATTACAGTGCAAAATCTATTTGCATATCAAGTTTTAACAAGTTTCAATGACAATACTTTAAAAAGTCGGTTGCTGTGAGACTGTGGCGCATTGTTTGTTTTAAAAAAGTCAAGAGAAACGCCTTAAAAGCGATATTTTATCAATCAGGACAATAATAAATTGTTTTTGAAGTGATTCATACCTGAAGAACAAAATTTAACTTACGCCCGAACAGGCACTCGAATCTTGGACCGTTAGGTTAAAAGCCTAACGCTTTACCGACTGAGCTATCAAGGAGCATATCTACTTAACTTTTAGGCTTTAATTTTTTAGATTTACTTTTATTAAACAAAAAAAATCGCCAATGTTGATGCACTTATGCTTAAAAAATTTAATGCACCAGAGTAATTAACAAGTCGCACTTTAAAGTTTACAAGTGTTGATTCATTTAATTGTGAAACTCATTGTGCTGATCTCGAGGCAAAATATTTTACAATTTGCAGTGAAATTTGTTTTTTCGTTGTTAAATTTTTTTCATTCTCCCAAGTAAACCTCGCGAAAAGTTTCTCACCATTTTTGTTAATAGTTCAGCTCTATTTAAAAAAGTTTTTGTTAGAATATTGCCTGAAATAAAAAAATTTTAAATAGCAACTAAATTTTCATCATCACCATAATTATTAGTTAATTGGTAAATTGATCATAAGCTTTTATAATTTTTTTTATGTTTAATGAAAATATGATTAATTCGCAAAATTTCATTTTGTAATTAGTTGGAGCAATCCGGATTTTGTTCGTATGCATTGTAATATGAATACTATTTCAAACTCAAATTTCAAACTCGAATCATATTTTTAGCTCGTTTCAAAGCAGATTAAATCAAATTTCTTATCCATAGTAACTCGTAAAGTTGCTTATTAATTTGCATCCATCAAATGCTGTGTATCGCCAAAAAAAATGAATTTTGATATCAAATACCAAGAAATAATCTGGTAATCTGAAACCATTGACAATGCTGTGTTCGCGGAATTACTTTCATCACAGAATGTAAAACGAAGAGTATTAACATTATTCGTTTTGAATTAAATTTACGTTCAAATTAAAACTTCAGGCAGATTATGAGCACAATTATCAGTAGCAATTTTAATTAGAATAATCTTTTTAACATTTTCACTTTAATCAAAGCATTTTATTGTGATTGCGAAAAT
Organism: Dinothrombium tinctorium; assembly: GCA_003675995.1. Classification (NCBI taxonomy): domain Eukaryota; kingdom Metazoa; phylum Arthropoda; class Arachnida; order Trombidiformes; family Trombidiidae; genus Dinothrombium; species Dinothrombium tinctorium. The sequence goes on along the minus strand of NCKU01000427.1, from coordinate 23,829 downwards.
AATTTTTAGCGCAAAAATATTTTTCTCTACTCAGATCAAGTTATTTGCGGCGGAACAATAGCACAAAATGGAACTTATTTTCGCAATCCAAATGCTCCTCAAGAATACAACGATCCGGGAGCGTGTTCAGTGACGATTCGAAAACTATCGTACGACATTTGTCAAATAAGACTCGACTTCTTAATCATGGCTTTAGCGCAGCCAACAAACGGAAACTGCGATATCGATCGATTCGTTATCAATGGACAATCGCAAAATGATATTTTACCTCCGATTTGTGGCATTAACTCGGGGCAGCACAGTATGTAGAATTAGCGCTTAATTTTTTTTCTTTCACATTTTTTCTCAGTGTACATCGATGTAAGCAAGAACAGAGGAGAAATAACGTTGAATGTGTTGACAACTGGACAGCGAAGTCGTCGTTTCGATATTCGAGTTACTCAAATTGAATGCTTGAGTCCGTATAGAGGTGAGAATTCGAATCTTAAAAACTTGTTATTAATCAAAATCATCTTAGCGCCTGAAAACTGCCTTCAATACTACTTCGACCTCGTCGGTAATATTCGATCGCTCAATTTCGACTTATACAACAACGGTTACACTTATTTCAATAACTTGGATTACACAATGTGCTTCAAAAAGCACGCTGGCTTTTGCACTATAACGTATTCGGCTCCAAGAGAAACTGATAACCAAGTTGACCCGAATAGACCAATAACACCAGGACAAAGTCCACTTACGGCGAACTATTTCGATATACAAGCTGATAGCAAAGTTGGCGAAGCAGCTGGAGCAGGAATATTTGAATGTCCATCGGACTTTTTACTACTTGCAGGTATTCGATATTGCGGTGGAAAGCTTAATGGTAACATTTTTCAACAAACGAATCCAACAACAAACTCTGAAATTTTTGGTAAGTTTCATTCCCGCTCGACTCTCAATGGTACGCTCATGTCAAATAAAATCTTTTCACTTCACTTAAAACACGCTTTGTTGCAAAGATTTAAAGATTTTATTGGACACGAGTGTACAATGAGCGCAATGTTATAATAAGAATCTTCATTATTTGAAATACGGCGAGCTTTGATCGTTTTAGTTTACAACTTCTACACATTTTAAGACAATTTTTTGAATGAATATTTAAATTGAGCCTTTAAATTAGTTTTACGTTTGCTGCTGTTTGTCATTTAAGTAATTTAGTGATCACAAATATTTCTCTCGCTTTTGTCAAATTTCAAAAAAGTCGATCGGAAAATTTTTTGTCGCTTTTTCGAGAATTTTCAGAAAGTTAAGTTTCGAAATAAATGAATTTGAATTCAATATAAAAAAAATAACGACAAATTCACAATTGAAAAAAAAAATTATAAAAGTGAATTTAAATTTGAAGAGAATATTTAGCTCTGATGCTATTGCAAGCTTAATTTTGCAATTTTGCTCAATTTGATTGTTTTTACACGCATTTTCTATGGTCTAAAACAAATTCAATTTGTCGCTATTTTCTTTTTGCACAAGTCTCATTTTGGCATAATCTTATCATGTGAAAAATTCACTCGAGTGCACTTTTCTAAATTGGGAAAATGAGGACTCACTTTAATTCTACTTCATCGGAAAATTTTATTTCGATCTCTTTCATGTGAATAATGAAATTCGCTAAATGTTACTCTTCTAGATAACTCAACTGGACCATTGTATGCTCGCTTTGTCAGCGACAGCTCGCAAGTGAAGAATGGCTTCTACATAAATTACCGTTTAAATCCATGTTTCATCGCCGGTGGTTAAAGCAACGTTTCGCAAAATCGCTTTTGTCTTCAATTTAAATTCGACTTTTTTTTTAAGTAAACATCGAATTTTCAAACAATTTTCAAAGTTAAAAAATCACTTTAAACACATCAAAGCACAGTTTGAATTGAATTTAAAATTTAATTATTTTCATTGCTAATAAAAGATCTAAGATCTGTTGATTTCAAATTATTTACCTGCGTAAAAGTGATAAAAGTCATACCAACGCAAACAATCTTTCACAGGTTGCAAAAACATTTTCACTTTTTGCAGCATTATTTCACCATCATTTGAAAATTCAAAAAGTATGGTTGCTGGTATGATTGATCACAATTTTGGTTAGAAAGATGAGCTCATTTGACACTTAGCTGAGATTTCTATTTTCATCTCGTTTTCAACCTCTAGTCCATTGCTGATCCAACTGAATTCGTAACAGATAAAGTGATTACTTGAATTTAATTCAGAAATTGTCGAGATATGAAAAAAAAAACATTAAAAATAAATTCATTTTGAACAAGATTTTAGCAAATTCCAAACGTGATAGTGATGCTATCTACAATTTGATTCGAGTCAATTTTTTTATATTTCACTAGATTCATAGCACACTTCCGGCTATTTGTGGCAAAAGACGAATGAAGAAACGAAAGAAAAGAAAAGAGCTTAATTCACACATTCATCTCTTGCTATTAGATTATTTTATAGCAGAATTAATGCATAAAATGGATTCAAATTCTCGAGATAGTGATGAATAAACATTTTGCTTTATCTCATTCATTTTAAATTCAAATTCAAAGAAAAAAAGCAAAAAAGAGAGAAAACAATTTGCCTTAAAAAAAGTAGAAAAAACTGAACTTGAAATTTTGTTTCGCTTCGAGATTCAGCAAGCAACTTTTTTTCATTTGTATTTCGTGAAAGCCGCCAACTGATTTCATGAACAAACAAGATGCGATTAAATAGAAATAATTTTGTGATTATAGAAAATTTTTTTATCAAAGCAAATTCGGATAAAAATTTTAATTTACCAAAAGTTTTTTTAAGTAAATCGATCAGATTATATCGAGATGAATATTTAACTAAAATTCATTTGTTATTATTAAATACTTTAATAAATTTAATTTTTAATGATACTAAAAAATGATGAGATTTGATATTAGTTGTACTACCGGGAACAGAAAAAAAAGCTCTCACAGCTAAGAGCATACTTTGTAGCATATCACAAAATCACTGTTTTAATTTATTTTGAAGATAATGTTTTAATTCACAAATACAATTTGTAAACAAGATTAAGATGGGAACTCACTTGAATTTTTTTTCGCCTGATCGTTTTTTTCTGTTTTCCATTTTTGTAAACCATTTTCTCACAGTCACGACTGAAAAAAACCAACTTCTATGCGAATTGAATTAATTATTGATTCATTTTTCTCACATATTTTGATAGTTTTCATTTTTTTTTGTACCTGAACATAGTGGCAGCATTAACATTAACATTTAAAAATGATTAAATTAAAACACTGCTTTGAAGCAACGTTTTTACGAATGAAAATCAAAATTTTAGGCATGTCTAGTGCGACGCTTTATGATTTGCAGTAAAGCATACTTTTCACTGTAAGAAACTTTTTTTCCGATTTTTATTTAGAAAATAAAAATAAATTTTAAAGATGAAAATATTTAAGTATACATCGAATGCCATAGCTAGTAAAACTCTTAATCAAACATGGTGTTTCTGAAAAATAATTTCCTTTTATTTATAGTAAAATTATAGCAGAAAAACAATTGAAATAACATAATAAAATTTTTTTAAATTTATTAATTTCTTGTTTCTCATGATTTTTTTAAAAAACAGTCTTAAAAGAAATTAAATGAAATTAAGTATCAAAATTCAAATCAATCTATACAAAAAAACTTCATTGAATTCAGATTTGAAGTTTAGTTTGAATTATGAATAAATCAAATGACAAAAATGCATCGAGAAACTGTCAAAATAATAAATCAAATTAAATTTGATCATTATAATTTTCATAAATCGTATTTCAAAATTTTTACCCTAATTCATGCCTTTCAATGTTTAAGGAAGTTTTTAACGAAAAAATCAAGTTTCAATTTTTTGTTAAGTAAGTTTAGCGATACTTGGATTGTAACAAAAACGAACGCTTAAATTTTTTCTTTAATATAGAACTGCCTATTATGCTATATTAAAGAGGTTAAAGAGGAATTGAAAAAAATGAATTTTTATGAAAAAGAATTGTACAAAAACCATCAATCTCTGAATTTGGCCTTTAGTGAACCTGGAAGTGGTATCACGAACACAATGGTACTGAATGCATAGGCAGAAAACGCGAAGACAAAATTGGCGACAAAATTGCGCAACGTGATTACAGACCACGCGGGTAATTGACTTTTACCAGCGTCGGTAATTTCTTTGAATCTTTGCACTAAGAAATGAGTTCCATTGATGAACAAACAGCGGCCGGGTAAAACGTTCACCGGACATGGGAGTACCGTACTCAAGTCTTCAGCGAGTGCTGGAGTGCGGTCCATTTGCGGATTATTTTGAAACTCGTTGAAATTTAGTGTCCACGATGCGTAATGGTAAATGTTCGCATAATTGATGTAATTCAACCAATCAGGTGCAGCTAACATCGATCGGAATGTGCCGCAACCCAAAATTAAATAAAAGTTTAAGAAGTAAATGCTTGTAATTGTTGCGATAAACGGCGATTTTATAAAACACATTATTGCGATTGTGTGCTGCTCGGCGAATGTAAATACTGCCCAAAGTGTTGCGCAAAATATTGCCCATCGCTCCAGCCACCATTCATCCGCTCTGAGTCCCGCTGCCCAGTAAACAATGCTTGCACCCATCCACACTGTGAGCAGATTGAATGGTATGCTGGTTAGAATGTTGGTGAATATGAATAATGGCCCGCGATAAAGAGACATACGGGACGATTCCTCGTAAAAACAATTGCGATGAGTTGCGAAATAATAGGCGGTGATCGAGGGTGCGATGAAAGTAACACTTGCCATAGCGTTGAAGATAATTCCAGAGCGACTTTGAAAAGTTTGCTGCTGGTAACCAAGTCTCGGAAGAATGAACAGGTAAAGAAGTGCACAAAACAGAGGCAACACAAGTAAGCGAAGAAAAAGATTCCACCAAGTAAACATTGAATTGAATTGTCTTCCGAGAAGTGCCAAAGTAACGGTAAACGAAGACGCTCTTCCATAGGCTGTGAGTGGTATAGTCGGTGAAGTGTTGCCCATTGTTCCGTTATTGTTTGCCATTTGCGGAATGTGCTTGCGGTACTCGTGACCCTCTACTTTGAATTTATCGACCAATGCAGCAATTTGTGCTGATGATTCGATGAAACGATCGCGACTTCGACGATCAACAGTTGAAAGACACACTGAGCAAAAAGAGATTAATTTTTGCGATTACTTTTGAACACTTACAATAATACATCAATGGATTTTCAAGTTCAGGACATGGAAAGCCTATGCCTCGAAAGTAATCCATCATCATTCGAGTTGAGCCTGTGTAAACAACGTCACCGAGACAGAGGTAAGTCACACGATCTAGAAATGGGAAAATGTCTGATCGCGGTTTGTCCATTGTCAAAATGATGATTCTGCCATATTTCTTGGCATGATTTGAAAGAATAGAAATTACAAAGTAGGTGTTTAGAGGATCCAAATTCGCAGTAGGATCGTCGAGAACGAGCAGCAATGGATCGCGAATAAGTTGCAATCCAATCGCCAGTCGCTTGATCTCCGAGCAGCTTAATTCGGAAACTTTTCGGTTTGATAGTTGCGATAAAGCGAGATCAGCGAGTACCTGCTTTATTCGGTTTCGCTTTATGCTTGAATTGGTCTTTAATGTCATTTGCGACATGTAATAAAGCATTTGTCGAACTGTCAAACCATAAATCAATTGCGTTCGTTTTGACACGAAGCCGCATTGTTCTTGAAATAATCGAAGGGTCAACGGAACATCGTTGAGCAGAATTTGACCTTTGGTGCTTCCCTGTTCCGAAATGCGATGGGCGATTACGTCGATCAAAGCGCGTTTTCCGGAGCCTTTACTGCCAAGAATCGCCATCACTTCGCCCGAATGCACTTCGAACGAGACATCTTTCAATATCAAACCACTCGTGATCGAACCGGTCATTTTTGACCAACATGTCGCTTTATTTTCCGGAACTATCGGTCCAGTATGCGAAACACCAATTAGCTCCAACATGTGATAAGTTTCCAATACAGACGCTCCTGTTCCGTTGTAATTCATCTGTAGCGATAAAAGAACAATTCGCAATGAAGCTTTGAATTCAAAAGAAATCACAAAAAGCAAAATTTCTTCATTGTTTCATTAACAAAAAAAATCAATGAGAACCTTCGGAAGGGTCGCCCAAAATTTTGCGACCATTTTCGAAGAGAAAAATAGAGGAAATAAATGAGAAACATTTTGATTATGAATATCGCTAGTTTCGTATGTCATTTGCGTGAAATTCGTTATACTCCTCGACGACTTACAGACAACTTCAAGCGAAGATCGGTCGCAAAGAAGGCATTCTCGAAGTTTTTTTCAGTGATTCAAAATGACGATATAAAGTTAACGATGGGCTTCGAATTTAGGATGAAACAAAGGCGAAGATTAAAACACCCAAAACGCGATTCAATTTTTTTTTCGCACCCAGAATCGAAAAAGTGGGTTTCAATTTTAGACACTTTTTCGCGAAAATGACGACAAGAAGTATTCACACACAAAAATATTGTCGGCAATTTACATGATCCTACATGCAATTTTCTCCATTAGTAATTGGGTGTGAATGAGTAAAAAACCTTTGCCTTGCGATCATTTCGATTCGCAAACAAAAACAACGGTCTCAATGTATTAACTGTGCAACGAAAAACTATTCGCGCCGACCTCCGCAACATTTTTAACCTTCTTACCTTCGAAAAGGAAATCTAAACGACAAGTGAAACAGCGTTTGGCAGTGTTTTATGCTGAATCGAATGCCACGGATGGAGAGAGGGTACTTAGGATGAGCCGTCGCGAAATGGGTCACGGATTAAATGTAGGCTTTCGAAAAATGATTGTTTCGAACTTCTTTCACTTCAATTCCAATTTTGAATTTGACAAGCGTTGGCTATAACAAGTATGATCTCAGCCTTTTTCCTTTTGGTTGCAAACGATGATTGCTCGTAGCCAATCGAATCAAAAAACTTTTTTAGGTTTACAGGCGATAAGCGATCAATGTGCGAAGTCGATTAACCTGACGGGAAGAAAGAGTGTTGCAGTTGTTAAATAAAGTGACAAAGTCAACGTGAAATACGCGAAAAGTTGCTTAATTTATTCGCTAATTGAAAATTGAATAATCAATACGAACGGCTGATAGGCAAAGTCATGCAAAACGGAAGTGAGTTCTTTTACCTTTTACATCCATTTTGAGAAAGAAGAGTAGAAAGCAGTCTGCAGACTGCAGCTTTCTTTTCACTCAGTGCACTCTTTGCTTTTCCTTTTTCAGGAATGCGACGAGAAAGAAGAGAAGTGCGAGAAGTGAAGCCGAGTGAAGAAGTGTTCGTTTTGTGATTGGATAGATGCTTGCGTTGTTTTGGACACTTGCTTAACTTGCGATTCACGAACAAGGCATTGTTTTCGGCAAACAGTGGACACAATTCGCAGGTGTGGACACGCAATTAACGGCAGGTGCGCGGTACTCGGTCCGACCGTTTCTTTCGCTCACTCGCATTCACCATTCTTCAGTTTGAAATTCAATTGTGGAAAAAGTGAGCAAAAAACAAGTGAAAAGAAGAGTGGCAGCAAATTTGTCCTTTCCACTGAAACCAGTTCTCCATTCCAGCAAACGTGATTCATTGTATTGCCAACCTGACGGAGGTCGACGACAAAGGTAAGGCTGGGGAGTGCCGCTGCCGCTCCTGCTGCCATTGCTGCTGCTGCAACGGGGGTGCGACTTTAATAGGGGTGCTGAATTGGGACATGAATTCGCTGGTATTGGCAAAAAAAGGTTCGGGCATTTCGGGCATTTGCTGGCAGAGAACAAAAAATCTTTTTTATCATTAGTTGCTTTTTCTCGCGGCCGCCGCTGTCAAGTAGGCGAATGATGCCAATGCTTGGCGAGAATCGCCGAAATCAAATATTTTCGCTTCTTTCTCCGCTTGTTTATGCAAAAGTGAAGTGAAACTTCTTGTTTCGTCGGCAACACACTTCTTCATTTCAATTACACTCGACTTCTTTGGCTCGTTTCACATTCTTTAAGAAGAATTACGAGTTGAAGCAAAGCGCACCTTCCCACTTCTGATCGTCGCTTATGAATTGAGCATTTCTGCTGATTTCATTGTTGAGTTTATCTATTGTTTGTGATCTCTGTTATTTTGCAAGAAAAATTAATTCACTTTCTCGTGACAACCTTTTTCGCCTCGATGTTCATTATTGGTAAGTGAAGCTTTTTCATGAATGAGTTTAGTTCAATTGCGAGACACTTTAGATTTTGCATAAACTGTTGTAACACTGTTCAATGAATTGTTTTCACAAGTCGCAAAAATTGGAAGTTGGCTATTGGAAATTGTGAGCGTGCGAGAATAAGTGAAAATTAAAATTTGCGTTTAAACCAAAAAAAGGAAATTCATTGTTAAGCGATTTTTTACGTACGAAAATAACTTAATCGTCGATGAAAATATGATTCCGCCCTTTACCATCATTGCGTACATCTTTATCATAAATTGTTCGCCATCTCTTTACTTTTTCTCTTTCACTTTTATCACTTTTAAATTCTAAGAGTTCATTAAAGGTTCAGTTTGAAATGCTGTTTTTTGTTGAAAATGCAATAAAAAAAAAGAAAAGCGTTTCGTTTATGGTATATTCATGGAACGAGTTGCGTTGATCATAATTGTTGTAATAATAACGATAGTAATCATATTGAAATTGAGTTCTGAGAAGAAGAAGAAAATATCAAATGAGTGATACTATTTTCTGTGCGCCACACTTTCGCCTCAATGAATTCGTTTAATGATGCAGTTTTTCGCTTTAATGACTTTTTCTGTTCTGATGATAATAACTTTAAACAGCAATGAAAAGAAAACAGTGAAGAGAGAGAGAGAGAGAGAGAGCGAAGGAGAGGAGCGAAAAGATGAATAGAGGATCGTTTGCAAGCTGTTCCAAATGAGTAGAAAAAGAATTTGTGCATTTCGCGGTGATCATCGATCGCTATCTAAAAGGAAAAATGTGCATTTTGCTTGCTATTCATCTGCTTGTTTACTCTTCTCCAACAAGCGTAATAAACCAATTTAATTCATGTTTTCTCTTTGCATTTTTTTCCTCCAAAAAAATTAATTTTAATTGATTGTAAAACTAAAGTTTGCTTTCAACAAAGAAACTTTCGTTTCAACAACAAACGCAACAAAAATTATTTTCTGCGACTGCAAAACGATGAAACGGATAATTAAGCTTTAAAAACTTCTCTTTAAATTAATTTTGTTAAGCTAGAAAATGAAAACGAACTCAGTTTCGAGTAAAACAATTGTGTGATATACGAACTTGTTACGAACTCATTAACAATTTCGCTTAGCCCGATTCTTGTCACATCCACGCGTTTAATTATATTTTATGAAAGTTTTATCATCATAAAAATGAAGTGGAAAAATTTCATCCACTTCTCTGTGATAGTTTTTAATTTTCGTTTCATAAAAGCATTTTATCTCCGTTTCATATCCATTGTTCGCTTAGCGCGCATAGCTTCGAAACAAACTCTCAAACCGAGTTTAGTTTTTCAAAATTTTTATTGAGCTTTCAGTTGATTACTTTTTTGCGTTCAATTTTGTGCTTCGATTCGATTAAAGCACAAATTTTTCTCCTCAAATCATTTGCTTTGAGCCAAAACACCGCTTATTTTGCTTTTTTGCTTCTTTCGTCTCTAGTTTCAAACTTCAATCGACTTTGTTCGCGATTGTTTTTTATTCGTCTCTATGCCCAAATGTGCGATGCGTTCGGAAGCGGCCGCTTTCAAAGTGAGGCCGTCTGAAAGCGTTCCACTCTTTCGCGCTTTCGAAAGCAATTTATTCATCTTCGCTTTACAAGTTCAGAAATTAGCCTCACTTTCCACATTATACGCTTTCTTATTTTCGGCGCCTTTTTAACTCGGCGATGCTTTATTTTGACGATTGAGAAAGTCGATGAAAACGAGAGAATCGCGTTTAATTGTCGCAACACGCACTGTCTCACTTATTTTACGAGATTTTTCGCTGAGAATTCTATTGATTTGTTTCCCACATTAGAAACTTTCGCTTTAATTGAAAATTTTCACGAAATACTACCAAAAAAAAATTCGCTTTTTCAACACTACCATAAAGCACTGTGTTAGAGAAACTGTGAGAATTTTTCTTTATTGTTGAAAATCTAAAAATAAAATTTCAACATTCTTTTCTTAAAATTTAAAAAAGTTTTACGGCAAAAAAGTTAAGCGCTTTTAAATGCGTTTTTAAATGCAAAAAAAAATTTCCGCAATCCAAAACTAAAAGTAAAAGAAAAATATCCTCATGAACCTAAATCGAACAAATAAAATTCAAAATTATTTAGTTTTCAAATTATCCGGAATAAAAGAAAAAAAAACGTTGACATTGATTGATTTCCAATTATCGACAAATTGCGAGTATTGAAAAATTCAAATGGCCAAATACTTTTTTGACTTGCCCTCGCTCGGTATTTGGTTCAAGGAATTGAGGAGAAAAACGTGATAAACTTCACAAATCGAGCAAACTTAAGTACAAACAAAAATTTAAAATTCAATTTTTTTTTTCTTTTCGCTTAGTTTTATTCGCTTCGATTGCGATCTCGCTTGGTAAACAAGTGTAGTGCGAAATTAAATCAACATATCGTAGTTAACATTTTATTTTTTTCTACAGAACTACAGAAAAAATAAAGTTGGAAGCAGAGAAAAAAAATTAATTTATAAGCCTAAATTGTTAAATTTTATTTACGTTCGCACAGCGGTTTAAATAAACTAAAGACGCACTTTTAAAATGTGTGAACTAATTTTTTTCACTTTGTCCTATTTTCGCTAAAACGATTTGAAAAGATATTAAAATTTAATTTTAGCCAAATTAAACGACGCGGTTTACCCAAATCGTTAAACAGTAAATCAATAAGCATTAAAGTATCAGCGCGCGATGCGCTTTATGCGAATCGAGACAATCAAATTTCATTGATGAAATGCGATCGATTTTTTTTAATTTTTTTATTTCGAGTGAAGCGTAGCAAATTTTCAATTCAAATTATTTGCGATTTAACGGCACGAAATGAAGAAATGAAAAACTGCGAATATGACATTCAAATTTTTTTTTTCGATGATTTACGATTTAAAGTGATTTTCAGAAGCAATCAATCGGTTAAAGCGATTAAATAGGGCATTTGCAGTGCGGCAGTGCCGTTCAGAGCTTAAAACGTTAACCCTATAAATGCGCTTTGTTCTTTTGCATCAAAAGTTTTTATTATCTTTGCTCGCAAATTGCGTGTATTTGCAAACAGTTCGCTCATTTCAATTCGGAAGTCTCCGAAATTCAAATCAACAACCAGCTATCATTCGACAGCAAGGTTTTGGTTCCATTTTTTCATGTGCTCACTTCGTAGTCGTTGCTAATAACCTTTTGAACATTGAACTCCTTTGTATTGCGAAATCTTTTTTACCTGTAATACCCTCATTGGCGATTTGAACACGCTTTCGCTTTTTTATCATTCATTTCTTATGCTCTCTGTTTATTTGTCATTTTTTTAACTTTGCTTTTCTCCGATGACAAGCATTCATAAACCATCGTCATGTGGGAAGACCGTGATTTGCGAAAATACACCGCTCCACACGTACCGAACGCCGGCAATCCGATGACGAGCAGCGGAGGCTACGGAAATCGTGGTTATGATCAAACCGAAGATCTACACGCTTGGTCAATTTATAGACAAAATTTAAACGCCGATCTTTCTGAATCTGCAATCGGAATCAATAAAAGTTCAAATTCAGAAAGACCGTTCGGTAATTTCCAATTGAAAGAAACGACGGTGAACAATATTTTGAATCATCCAAAATATGGTCCAAGAATAAAAAGTCACGATCCGTACACATATCTTCGATTTGGTCTTCCGCGAGTGAAAGCATCGCACAGTGAACTCAACGCTTCTCATTTCGCTGAACGAAATTACGGTGGCAGCGGAATCAATGGATTCCGGCAAACCAGCTTTGCTCAAGGAATGACATCTGATTCTGCCAGTGTTTCGGATGATGAGTTTGAAATAAGAAATACACGGCGTAAGCATGTGAGAAGGACTTGGAAAAGTGATCCCGATTTGTTGCGGACTCAAACCGAATCAGCGTTCATCGAGAAAGAAAATCAGCACCACAAACATCATTCGAAACATGGCTCACATGCAATGAATTCATCAGCTTTTCCAAATGGCAAAACGATGAGCGAAATTGATCTTAAATATACCGGAAACGGTTATCATACGAATAAAACGAATCCGCTTTCATTCTCTGAAACAGCGAATGGCTCCGTATTCAACAATCTAACGAAAAGTCCGCATTTGATCGTTAGAAATCTTTATTTCGAAGTCGATAAAACTTCTAAAACGCGACGATTTTGCGGTGCTCAGAGACAAAAGTTAAGAATACTTGATAATGTTAGTTTCGAAGTAAGAGCAGGTGAGATCCTCGCCTTGATGACCACAAGCGGTGAGTGTTTTTCATGTTTTCAATGAGTTTTTAACGAGGGTTTTATTATTTCATCAAAGAAATCGAAGGAACATCGATATTGAACATAATGGCCAATCGCTTCAACAAGCGCAGATGTCGTATGAAAGGCGATATGATTCTTAACGGAGTTTATATGACGCCAGAAAAACTTTCGGAAGTAGTCGGATATGTAAGCCAAGAGACTAAACTATGTCCTGAAATGTCTGCCAGACAAACACTACTTTTCTCAACGCTTGTGAAAAGACCAGCCAAAAAGAATTCTTTCGATACGAAAAAGAGGACAAATGCGGTGCTCGAAGAATTAAGTTTAAGTGAAGTGCGACATACAAGCGTGTCCGATCTCACTGAATCCGAACAAAAGCGATTGTTGATTGCGATGAATTTGCTTTTAGACACGGACATTTTGTTACTTGATCAACCAACAAAAGGAATGGACATTTTCGATTCATTCTTTCTCATAGAATACCTTAGACAATGGGCCCTAATTAGCGGACGCTGTGTTATAATCACCATACATCCGGCAACATATGAAATATTTACGATGCTTTCACGCATCGCGTTAATAAGTACGGGACGTGTGTTATTTTTTGGCAAACGCAAAGATCTTTTATCATATTTTTCGCACATCGATTTTCCGTGTCCAGCGTTTAAGAATCCAAGTGACTATTATCTAGACTTAGTGACTTTGGATAATTTAAGCTCAGAGGCGATGCTTGAATCGAGTCAACGTATCGAAAATTTGGTCGAGTTATACTCGCGTAGATACTCAAATTCAGTATCATTGCCTCGACCACCGAGTATTACTCCTCCACCAGTAAGAAAGGCAAACTTCGCTCTGCAGTTTCTTGCTTTGTGTATGTAAGTAATGATTAAAAGTTGGCTACCTTTTCTAAACTTTTAAAAAGTGTACATAGGTTTGAGTAAAAAATTATTCAAACAATTTTTCCTATTAGAAGTCCTTACAAGTTTCAATTTGTTTTTTTTCTTATAATTACAGTCGCGCCCTTATATTCACATTTCCATACAATGTTATTCATCTCTTCCGAAATTTGTTCATTGCTTTGTGTCTTTCAATAATTTGCGGTGTAATCTATTGGCACGTTAGAGGTGGCCGCGAGCAAGAACACCTTTGGGATCGAATCGGATTGTATCACATTCTCTTATCTATTCTACCTTTGCCATTGTTTCTAATTGAAATAAACGACAGTGAGTGTGATTATAAGAAGCTATAGATCAAAAGTAAAATTTTAAATACTTTTTCTGTATGTTTTGCAGCACACAAAGAAAAGCAATTCGCTTTGAATGAGATCAAGATTGGATTGTATTCGAAAGCAGCGTTTATATTGTCGAAATTGATTTACTCATTACCGCAAGCGACCCTGGTTTTCATGGCGTATTGTTTGCCAGTTTCATCGATGGCCGGTCTTCAACAAAACCTACTCATTTATCTTGTTCTAATGATATGCTACATGCATGTCGTGCGATTAATCGCTTTATTTAACGCATGGTTTTTCACGAGAAAATCAACGGCTGCAATATGTTTCGGATTCATTTTTACACTAATCGTACTCGCTTCTGGAACCACATTTCACTACAAGGATCTTTCAGTGATCACCAGATGGTTATATTTCGCATCGCCTGTTCGATGGGCGCACGAATCATTAATCAATTGGGAATTTAGCTCCAACGCGACAAGTGGTTCGTCAGTGCTCGCAGTCGGATCATACTTATGTACACACAACCCTATAATTCAACAAGAGAATGCGATATTAATCAAGGCTGATTGTGGCATTCAATCGCGTGCTAATGTGCTAAAATGGTTCAATTACAAAGTCTCGGCAACAGAATCAAGTCTGCGCTCAATAACTCATCCGTTCATCGCATTCTCCATTACATTCGTTTTGTTTTTCATACTCTCATTGATTTCATTTTGCTTCGTTGCAAAACGTAAAAAGTTACCCATTAACGATCATTAACAGATTTTGAAAGCAAACTAATGTATCCATTCTTCTGGCAGGTGCCAAATTTAATTCAATCGCAATGTTTCTTATTTACAGCGAACAAAATATTTTTTTAAATGACAATTTTAAACATTGAGCAATTCGGTTTATTTAATAAAATGAATATTTTCATTTTCATATTTGCCATTTTCTTGCCACTCTCTTTGTCCACTCTCTTGTTCTATCAAAACTAGCAACATACCAGCTTCAGCATCCTCACCATTTGGATTTGATAATAAAACTTAGTGAGGTTAAAACATTTGCTGTTGTCAATGTTGGTGTCCAATTTTCTTAGATCGTGGAAAGATGCGTGTTAGAAAAAAAAAAAGATTTTCGGAGGTTTAGACGATATTCTTCCAAAATAAAATGCGAACGCGAAATAAGCCCCCTTTCATATGGACTACCATCAAGCCAAAGAGTGACAGCCTTTCACCGATTCAAAAATTGCGAATGATCTTGCCGAACAACTCTCAGATGGATTCTTCCTCTTTAGTTGGCGAATTTTATGTTTGGCACGGTTTTTCAAAGAATATCGCGTATCGAGAACAATCAAGTTTTTATAAGAATGTTCGAACAGTGCAAGTTTTTTTTTTAAATTGTCACATCAATTTTGAAATTAAGGAAAAATGTGCGCTGGTTAAGAAAAAACCAACTGTTTTGGAATTTTGGAAAGTACAAAGTATTAAATAACCGATTTAGAGGAAAAATTGAGGAAAATGAAAAGAATGTAGGTGAAGAGTATAACTGAAAATCATCAGCTAAATCATTTCGAAATTAATACATTGATGCTCAGCACGTTGCAAAGGGAATTTCTTTCACTTATCATATTCATTGTATCAAACCTTTCGAAATAAGTGCACTTGGATTTTAAATTATTTTTTCAGAATTCGTTAAAAATTCCAATGCTAAATGTAACGATATCTAAGATTATATCACTGAAAATTAGCTGTAACAGAATTTATTCCCGCAATTTCAATTTAAAATTTAAGAGTTGAGATTTGGTATAAAAGAAGTGAACAGCGATCAAAAACTTCAGAGCACTACTTCCACTCGAAGAACAGCATTGCAATGTTTTCTTATGTAAGAAACTCTCGAAAATCTTCTCTCGTCATTTCGCTAACTTTATTTTTATTTCAGTTAGTTTTAGCTTTCTGCGTTAGTGCTGCTTTCGCGGCATCATCAAACCCGGAATATTATTCTAAATCGAGCGTAAGTGAAGAAGTGAACCCTGTCCAAGTCCAAGAAAATGACGGTCTACCTACTGGTGGTGAAGTAGTCGTCGGTGGCAATGCTGCAGGCCCTAGTGAGGTTGACGGCACGTTTGGAAGTAAACCAGTGGTAGTTGATGGCACTCCTGGACAAGTTGTCAGCTCGGGTCTTTTACCTGCTGGTGAAGTTTTCACCACTGGCGCTCTACCAGCCGGTGAAGTCGTCACTTCTGGCGTCTCATCCACTGGAGGTTTTTTCAGCACAGGTGCTTTACCAGCCGGTCAAGTCGTCACTTCTGATGTCTCATCTACTGGAAGTTTTGTCAGCACAGGTGCTTTACCAGCCGGTCAAGTGGTCAGCTCGGGCTTCGGCCCAGGTCTCTCATCCGTCTCAAATGGTAATGTTGTTAAGACATACATTTCTCGTTCCCCGGATACTGCTTTCGTGAAAAACATTTACGGCTACCGAACTTACGTCGAACCAAGCAAAGAGATTGTGTACAAAGTACGAACGAAACCACAATACCACAAACAAGCTGCTGTAGTCGCTCAAGTCATACCACCAAGAGTTGAAGTCACTCGCATCCTTGCTCCACCAAAAGTTGAACATGTCACTGTGGTCAAAGAGCATAAACCAGAGGTCTTGAGAATCGTTCCCCAAATTCACAAGGAAACAATTGTCTACAAAGCTCCAAAGCCCAAACCACGAGTTTTCCTCAGCGAAAGACGCCGTCAAACTCTTGCCAAAAAAATTGAAATTGATCAACACAAAATCACTGCCCACGTGCCTGAACATGGACATGGTCAAACACAATATGTTCTCGAAGGTGTCTACACAAATGGTAACGGAGCAAGTGGAAATGGTGTCAACTTGAACGAATATGGAAACGGAGGAAGCACAGTGGTCACAAGCACAGGTGGAGATGCTGGTGTCACTGGCGTACACACTGTCACTGGTGGCTTGACAACTGGCTCGACCTCTGTTACAACTGGTTCAAATGGTGGCTCGGCAGTCGATACCACTAGTGGTTTTACTGAAGAATCGGATCAAAAAACTGTTACTAATGATGGAAATGGAGATGCTGAAGCTTCTGCCGCTCTTGCCAAAGCCCTCGCTGAAGCTGGTGTTGCTGGCAATGGAAACGTACCTGCTTCAGGCTACACAACAACTTACACACACTTAAACGGTAACGGAGGCAGCGGCAACACTAATGGTTACACCCAAACCCAGGTTACCAGCACTAACAACTATGGATTAGAAAATGCCGGCGGCTCATCGAGTGTAAAGTTCTCATTTGGAGGTTCAAAGAAGAACCGAGTAGGAACCAAATACTAATTGTTAAATTAGCTTAGCTTTTAAAATCGCTTAATAAAGTTCGATGGTTTTTCAAAACTAATTTCAAAATTTTAAATTAAACACCGATTAACTTAATAAATTTCAATATTCACCTTATCTACTTCCAGTGAAAACTTTCCAGTTTCAAATAAACTTTAAACTATTCTAAAGCTCGTTTCTCGCTAGCAGAAATACAGGAGACACATTTTCACAATCTTATCTTCGAAAAGGTTAGATATGTTTAAGAGGAAGAAACTGAAATTGGAGCGCAAAACGGGGAAATGTGATTTTTTTTCTTGAAATTGGAAGAAAAGAAGTTTGAAATTGAGTTTTCGCTTTTTTAAATCGAAAAGCGAAAAGTTTGAGATTTGAGTGAAAGCGAAAGCGGCGAAATGAGAGCGAAACGCGAGAATCAATTTCGCCACTTTTCGAGAGAAAAAGCGAAGAAAGCGCGCAATGTACGAATGGCCCTCGAAATGGGTGTTCGAAAGCCGAAAAAGTGAGACACGCGCAGTGAGCACCTGTCGAATGGCAGCCATTTGTTCGAAAAAGCAAAAGAAAAGTAATGTGAATTCGGTCTGAATTCGACTCGTCTTCTCAGCTCTTCTCTCAGTCGATACTTCTCTCGTTTCAAAGCAGAGCAAAGAAAACATATTCGACGCTTGCTTTCCGCTCATTGCGTTCGCTTAATTTCGCGACGAGTCTGCTTTCGACTGCTCTCGAGTCGACATTAAGAATGGCTGAAGTTTAAAGCACAGAAATAACGTACCGCAATTTTACGAAAAGGTCGTCTCATTTTTGGTTCGCTTTTGGACGACACTTGATTTGTTTTGCTATTTTTCGTTCAGAACTCTGTCTCAGTTTTTCACCGATTAACACTTTTGAAGTTCATCTTTAACCCGAAAAGTAAGCCTCCGATGTTTTATATTCATGTTTTTGATGGCGATAAGTTAATTCAACGGATTTGTGTTGAGTTTGTAAGCCTCGCACTTCGTGCTGAAAAAGTTTGTTGCTCGAAGCTCACGCTTTGTGCGCTCGAAAATCACGAGCGATTTTATTGTTTCGTCAATTGTTCTTTTTCTCTTTAAACACTTTCATTTTGATTTGATAATTCTTTCATCTCTAAACTTAATTCGATCTATTTTCAGAAAAATGTCCACAAAAACAGCAGAAAACTTAAATAACAAATTGTCGAGTCCCAAAGCGGTTAACAAATCGGCTTTAACAGGCGGAGGTGATATCGATGCAAACGATAGTATTCTCAATTTAGCGGCAAACTCTTCTTTTCGCAACGATAGTACTGACGAGAGAATGATGTCTTGTGACGATAGTTCAGTGGATGTACAGTTAAAGCTAAAACCTGATCAAAACCACAAGGATGCAGAAATTGATAATAGCCTCGATAACTCTCAATTGCAGTCCCTAATTGCCGGCGGAATACATGAACGAGTTGCCGAAAGACTCTGCCAACTGTTTGCGTCGCAAAAGCTGACACCGAAAGATCTTGACGACAGAGCTTTCGAAGCCTTGAAAGAATTCGGAAATGTGGAAGGCGCATTGGCTGTTTTAAATGAATTCGACGATTCGAGTTTGGAGCATGTATCGAATAAATCCGCTTTTTTGTGCGGAATAATGAAAGCTCACCGTCAAAAAGAAAAAGCTGGTAAAGCTTCTCAGTCGGGAAACATGTCTATTTGTGGTGCTAATCATGCCTCTTCTTCGTCCTCATCTTCACCGACTAAACAAGATCAGAATCATTCATCAACCCATAATCAAACCCATCCTGGACCAGATGAGGCCAAACTGAAAGCAATTCTCGATCGGACTGGATATACTCTCGATGTGACTAGTGGTCAAAGGAAGTACGGAGGCCCGCCGCCAGATTGGGAAGGTGCTCCACCATGTCCAGGCTCTGAAATATTTGTTGGAAAAATTCCAAAAGAGATATTTGAAGATGAATTGATCTTGCTTTTTGAGGAAACCGGCAAAATCTGGGATTTAAGGCTTATGGTTGATCCTCTGACTGGTTTTAATCGTGGATATTGTTTCATAACTTATTGTAACAAAGAAGGAGCTCAAAAAGCACAGGAAAAATTTGATTCTTACGAGATAAGGAAAGGGAAACCTTTGAAAGTTAATATCTCAGTGCCAAACTTACGTTTGTTCGTTGGTAACATACCGAAAAGCAAAACTAAGGAAGAGATCTACCAGGAATTTTCCAAGTTAACAAGCGGTTTGTTAGAAGTTATTGTATACAGTTCACCAGATGATAGAAAGCGAAATCGCGGGTTTTGTTTTCTCGAATATGAGTCGCACAAAGCGGCTTCTTTAGCGAAACGTAAATTGAGCTCAGGGCGAACGAAAGTTTGGGGTTGCGATATACTTGTTGATTGGGCCGATCCTCAAGAAGAACCTGACCAAGAAACCATGTCCAAAGTTAAGGTGCTTTATGTGAGAAACTTAGTTGCTGATGTTACTGAAGAACAGTTGCGTGAAATGTTTGAAAAGTACGGCACAGTCGAAAGAGTGAAGAAGATCAAAGATTACGCTTTCGTCCATTTCGATGACCGTGATAATGCCTTAAAGGCCATGAATGAATTGAACGGAAAAGAAATTAATGGTGTCCATATTGAAATATCTTTAGCAAAACCTCCGTCAGACAGGAAGAAGAAAGAAGAAGTTCTCAGAAATAGAGAGCGGCGCGTCATGATGATGATGCAGCAAAGAGCTCTGTAAGTATTTCTTCCTGTTAACAATTTCTAAAACAATTTTTGATAGAATGATGGGCATCCCTGGTGTTCCTAGAGGACCAGCTGTATTACCGCCGGTGCCACCACCTCTACCGCCTCCACCGGCTGCCCCTCCATTGATGCCCTCCGCTCGATCTGGACGAAATAAATCCTCTTCAGTAGCAGGGAATATGATTTCCCCTCCATCTTATGGCCATCGTTCAATGGCTCGAGGTTATGGTGAGTAGTGCTCAGGAACGGCTTCACTTACTCCCGGCATGAGACAAGTTCGATTAGGTTTCTGTTAGTTAAAAAATTATTTTTCTAAATTGGGCTTAAAACGTTTTGTAATGATAACATGGTATCGATTATAGAGTACGAGTTTGGTTACTGTCACGGTCAGTATGGATTTGATGAGTACCCCGAGTATCCTCCTCCACCTCATCTCTCACATCAGTATGATTACGGTTATTCTCATGCAATGTACGCTTCACCACCTCACTGCCCGCCATCGATACCATCAGGTCCAGTTGGTGTTGTATCATCTTCAAAAGCTTCAAGTCGAGTTCCTCCTTCGCGTTCTAAGAAAGTGGTAGGTTTTTAACTTGATCTAAAAAAACGGTTAGGAAAGCCAGTTTAGGCTGGGAGTGGACCTGATATTACAAATTTCGCGTTGTTAATTCATGCCGGTGTCGCTAAGATGTTGTCTGAGTGATGGTTACCAGTTGCCATTTTCTTCTTCAGTAATCTTCACTGGCTTTCCTTCTCTGAGACTTGATTTCTGATCAGAGTGCTCATTATTTTCACAGGTCCCTGGTGGAATGCGTGGTACTCATTCATCAACACAAACTCGTGGTGGGGCTACAGCAACGACCCGCGGGCGTTTCCAGGCCCAAGCTCAAATTCAGCATCAGTTGCACCCTTCAGCACCAATGTCAGCAATCGGCGGACATTATGGCAACCAAACGGGCCCTCCACAGGGGTGTCCGGGACCCAGAAATGGAAAAAGCAGCAAGCGTCGAGTCAACTCGCAAAAGGGAGTAATACCAAAACGTAAACCGAATCCAAGAGGTAACAGTGGAGGAGAACACGATCATAAACAAGGTTCTGTATCTGGAGCGGAGTGGTATAAAGATGAATTCGACAGTTTCGGCCAACAATGGAAGTAAATAGCACCCTTCATCCATTAATTAAACTATTTGTTTGGTAGAAAATGGTTTGTTTCTTGGTCTTAGCTATCTTTTTCTAGTTTCTCATTAAATTGTTTCTTTGCTTTAATCGTTCTTATATAAAAATTACACTGTATATAATATTTGCAACTGTATATCCACTGACCGCGTAATCCAGTCGACAGCAGCGAGGTTCTCCTTTAAATTTAATTGTACATTGTTTTCGTCTTTTCTTTGCTTTTTTGCGACCGTTGTTTTCTCGACCAGTGTTTGTCACCCTTCATGTATCGACGGACACATAAATTTATATTTTTATGCTTTCAATTGACTGTGATTTTTTCAATAAACCGATGTTATGAGAGTTAGTTCGTTATCCACAATTTCAGCCACTTTCCAGACTAGCTTCACGGAATCGCAGTATTTGTGCAACCTTTTCGTCCTAGTAACTTCGTGATCGTTTCTCCATTCATTGTGTGGATGAATCTCAAATCAAATTTTAAATGCAGTCCGCAACTCTAGCAATCTTGTAATCGTTGGCATTTAATTACTCAAGTTCTTGCTTTATAGTAATTATGTTATGTAAAATGTTCGTATTTTATAGATCATAAAAGTGAACCACTCTTTTGACATAGTAAATGTTGACGTATTGTTTCATATTTTAAGTGATTCCTCGAGTGATCAGTTTTCATAATTTAATCATTTCATTTTTCTCACAATTTGTAAATATGTTTTACATCTTTTTGTTTTTGTTAGGTCTCTTTTTCTTCTGACCGCAACTTAGAATAGATTCAAGATTGAGTGATTCAGTGATTTCAGTACTTCATCTTAAACTTGTATATTCTATTAAAATCCTGTCAACAGTTTCAATAACGTTTTTGTAGTGCTTCGAAGCTTTGTAATTATCTTTTCAGGTTTAGAAATGGGGAAGAAGTGAATATCACTAACGTGTTAACAAATTAATGAAAATTCCAAGCTTTGCTCATCGTTTTTCAACAAGAACTTCAAAAAAGGCAGCATATTCGGAAAATGAGTATCAATAACCACATATTGAAGTTGTTGATATTTTTTAATGATGTATTTTGTAGATAAAATCATGTTGCTTTTACACTTCAATTCAAACTGAAAGCAAAAACGACGTACGAAAAAGCGAGAACGAGCCCGGAGAACAAAAGAGCTTTGGTGAAGATGATTCAGGGTTAGTATCTGCCATATTTTTAGATATCACACAAAAAAAATTTAAATTTATGGATGGGAAATACAATATTTAATTCAATAACATCCATCCCGCAAAAATTTAGAATTTTTTTACTTGGATTTATTTTTTGCAGTTTGAAAACAAAATAAAATCTCAAAAAAAGTTTCTTCTTTCATATTTCAATAACTTAATTAAAATAAATCAAAATAAAAAAACTCTTTTGTCAAGTTATAGTTAGAAAGCTATTGAATTCAATTAAATACAATTACAATTACAATATTTTGTCGTAATGTTTACAATACAATTTATTATAATTAAATTTCCTCGTATTTTTTATTCGTTCAAAGGAAGAAAAGCAATTATATGATTGCTTCAGAACTATTATACAATTGTATATATTGCAGAAAGATATGCAAATGGGGAAAATTTTCGCTAATATCATTTTAAAATTTCATCACAGATATGTGTATGTAGAAAAATTTATTGATTATTTATACACTCGATCGCTAAATTTTTTATAAATTCGACGTGAACGTGACGTATATCAATATTCTATTTTTAATGTTTAATTTTTGACGTTCACTATAAAATTGTATAAGCATTTTAAATTTGTAAGACGGTAAAATCTAAATTTAATGATCAATTGAAAGAAAAATTAATTTACGACCATAGAAATAGAGAAAATTAGAAAGTCGTTGACTTTATAGATTGAATTTCAATTTGAAAAATTTAAACAAAAACATTGTGTTTTAGTTAAGTTATACGAATCTTAATTAAATCTTAACATCTCTTATGTCGAAAATAAGTTCTGTTAGAAAAATCTTTTTAGAGTCCTAATCAAGATTGGATAAAAATTTAGATTTTTATCATAAATTCAATAATTAAAAAAAATTTTAATTTTTGAAAAAGCAATTTGTTCTCAATGATCTCTACTATGAGGCAATGAACTTAAATTTTGATGAAATGTCAACTCATTAATTATTATAAATTTGAAGCAAGCAAATCTTGTCAGATCTCGTAATAAAAATGATCGATTGAAAACTATAATTAAAGCATCTAAACTTAAAAATTCCATTCAGAACTAGCCGAAAGCTGGTCAAAACACGACAGATTTCTAGTGGTCATAAGTAGACATCGGATATTTATATGATCGAATAAAAATTAAATGATATGGAAGCATATAAATTGTATAAAAAGCATTAAAACATTTAATTCAATTAAAATTTCTTTGAAGCAAAATCACAAAATTCACATTTTTATAGATGTGCGCATAAATCGCATAAATTGTGTTTAGTATCACATTTTAAAGCCAAAATCAAGAAAAGGTATCACTTAGTAAATAATTCAACAAAAATAACAAAATTATGATTTTATTATGCAAATATAAAGCGATTTTATTCAAAACAAGACATTTTGAGTTGATTTCGAAATCACCTCTTCGTTGCTCAATGGTGAAAGAGAAATCGGTTCTTCCAAAATTCGGGTAAGCATATATTTCATTTAGTTTTTTAACCACATATCACATCACATATTTTGACTATTTTTAAGCATATAAAATCCGATGTCTACTCATTAGTTTTAAAAGAAGAAAATTTCTCGTGAAGCTTTTAAAAATTTGTGAAATTGTTTGTGGAAAGATAAATTTTGTCCCTGAAAAAA
>NCKU01000426.1:8736-42540 GCA_003675995.1 Dinothrombium tinctorium | reverse complement strand
TCGAAGCTTCATTTTAACATCCAAGGCTCCATCAATGGCGACGGCAACACTGGCCATTGTTATAATATTTATTTTAAGTGTTTTCAAAATATTCATTTTTATAAATATGTGAAATTTCGCAGATAAATATTTTTAATAATCAAGTTTTTGTGTAAATAGATTATTTTCAAATAAAATTTAAATTAGAATGCAACGAAAAGCTCGAATGTATGCTTCACACATAGATTAACTTCAGTTTTAAAATAAATTTTTATGCTTTTTAATTATTTTTTCAAGCATTTCAACTTTGCATCGTTTCCTATCAAGTTTTTATATTATATTCAAATTGATGTTACATGTTCAAAACACATAACCGACTTTCTTCATATTTCACTGAAAGATTCACACTTTTGATATTACATTTAAAGATTTTTACATTTAAACAATGAAAATGAAAATTTTCAAAGTAGAAATTTTTGAAAATTTTCCTCATTTATGTTAATTTGTTTTCTCAGCCATTCAAAACCGTTTTTCGTTTTCATGTATTTTTGCTGATAAGATAGCAAATTAATTTACATGAAGCTGTACGTTTAATCTGAATTTCTTCAATGTATCTTTTTGCGCTCATAAATTTCAATTAAATTCAATTCATTTTCGATAAAATATTTTCTACAGAAGCTTGTTTTGTTGTAGTCTTAAATAAAATTTTTTAATAATTGATAATATTTCAAACGAATTGAAAATTAAATTAGCTTTAATTACAATTCAAGTTAATTCTTAAACTTGACACACATCTACTCATAAACTCATAATTTATTCAATAAACAATAAATTGGATTGATGAAAAAAAATTTGCTTCCGACAAAGCATCGGAAATTAAACTTTCAATCTTTTACGCGACAAAATAAATTTTTTATCAATTCTTTCAAGTCAAAAATTATTAACGGTAATGATAATATTTATTTTACTTCGGTACGTTCCAAGACGTATATGGAGTTTAGTTTGATTTAAAGCAAAATCGCAAAATAAATAATTTGAAAATTAATTCTGTTTAAGAGTTGAAAAGTTTCAATTCAACTAAATTTCACGAATGCAAAGTTTAATGAGACAACAATTTGAAAAAAAAGTGAGATGAAGAAAAATTGAAATAATTAGAGCACATGTGTTCACAGCGATTAATTTAAAACCGGGTCTTAAAAAGATTGAATTTTGTTCAATTTTCTCGGTTTTTTTTCGAACAAATATCGACCGCAGAAGAGGAGTTCTAAAACACGGGTCCGGGAATAAACATGTCTCTTCGTTCGACTCGATATGGTATACCGCCTGTGCCAGAATCGACGCTTTTACTTCGCTGCCGTTCGCGAATAGTGTCGCCGGGAAGGAGCAAATCGCTGCTGTCCTGAGCGCCAACGCTTCGCGATAGCATCTGCTCGCCGTCGATTACCGATTCACGGGGCATCGCGGTGCCGTTCGTAGTGGCGTTAAATCCCGAGAACCAATCCCTCGCATTGCCGATTAGACGCTGAGTGAGCGAAATGCGACGACGGTTTGTGGCGTCGCCCGCAATGGCAATACTGTTGCTGCGGTGTGTGATTGCGGCGGTCGCGGCGTTCGGCAATTCGCTATTTGTGCAATTCGAATTCACGTAATTGTCACTCATAATCACGAATCGTTCGTCGATCACTCGATTGAAGTTCGCTTTGTTTTATCTTTAGGCCACAGATTCAATGTTTTGCTTTCCGTTTTCGCGTAAAACAGTGAAAACGCGAACACAGAGCGAACGCAAACGAAATAAACGGCGTATTCACTCCTCTCAAACGTTTAAAGCTTATTGAAACGTTAAAATGCAAAAGCTGCGAATTGCGCTTTTCACAAGTCTGTTGTAAACAATGCGAAACACGCACGCGTCGAGCGCTCCCAAATAACGGCCGAACCAAAACTTTCGAGACGCTGTTTTCGCAATTCGCAACTTTTTCCACTTTTCTTTCGTTTTCGCTCAATTTAATTTAGTGTGACAAATGCAAGCTCTGCACTTTTTGAAGTATGATTACCGCTTAGCTTTTGCTGCACAAAAACAAGCGAGATTTAGTCGTAAGCGTGCTTAATTTTGCATTAATTTTGCAATTGAATAGCGGACAAACAATGCTTTTCGACAACGTAATTAAAAATCTCGGTTCGGCATTTGCTCGATGAAACAAACTATTTTAAAAATTTCAACGATCATTGTGTGCACAGCAGCTCATCGACATGACATAGACATTCGAGAACGCTTTCATCTGAATTCATTTGAAATCGTCGCTAAACAAACAACTTTCAGATTGGTAATTTAAGAAGATGAAGTTCAAGCAAAAGCTAATAATGAAACGAGATGAGTCGGAAGCAGTTTAATTTAAAATACAGCTTTGTTCAAATTAATTTGCTATCTCTACCATTCAAAACCGGCTTTTTTTCAATATGTTTTCGCTGATTAGATCGTTAATTAAATTCAATAAAACTTCATTTACTGAACACTTCTTTCTAGACAGCGATGAACGTAACATTGATTTTGACTCGATTTTAATTGGTTGGTTATCACTTAATTGAAAATTTAGTGCAAAAGTAAAACGAGAAGCGAAACAAAACTCAATCATATCATTGAAAATTTATTGACATTCACGTTATTTACTAAATTTAAAAGCGGAAAAAAAACTAATGCGCACTTTCCGTATCGCTTTTATGAGAAAAATAACTTGAGTAAATTTAGCAAATGAGTGTTAGTACTTCAAAAACTTTAAAATAATATTTGGTCTCTTCAGTGATTGTGCCAAACGCATGTATTTTTGATCGACGCCGGGCGATTACTGTTTGTTTATTGCTAAAATCAAACGAGGCAAATGCACTCATTAAGAGACATTAAAGAGACTAAAAAAATTTTTTTTTAAATACAAATAAAAAGTGTTCAGACTTATTTCTAAGAACATTGAAATGAAGTAATTGGATTAAAAATCAAGAATTTTTCAATTTAGATTGAATTTCTTGCTGTTTTCATTTCAATAATTAACAAACAAACAGCAAGCGCTATTTTCATAATTTAAATTAAATTTCGCGTACGATCAAATGAATTTAATCGTATTCATTGTTAAGCGATAAGAATAGAAATATGAAAAATTAACAACTTAAACAAAACTACAAAAAAGTTAGATAAACTCTATTATTGAATGTATCTGATAAAAAGGGGAAAAGTTCTCACATGTTATGCATTGGACTGAAATGTATTCAAGCTGAAGTATTCAAATGAAGTGATCATTTTAAACGATCTTACAATGGCATTTTGTTTTTATAGCTTTTTGTACTTTTAGATGAGTAGCAATCGTATTTTAGTGAAAAAACGCCAATAGTCAATAGAAATAAAAAGTAATTTTCTCTATTGTGAAAGTAAGCGTGTAAATGAATGATGATGCTTTGATTTGGAAGCTTTAAATGTTGCGGCGCAAAATTGTTGATAATGAAGAGAGAAATGGATCGTCACTGCTATTAATAAAATCGTACGATTATACATCATCGTTTGATTTTTTTATTTTATTGCATAAAAGTTTTTTCAATGCTTGTCGCAATGTTGGGAATATTTTGAATTAACTTTTCCTGATAAAAAAAAGATAAACTGCAACTCGTGGTAAGATAAAACGTCATTTTTACTATCTTAAAATCATAACATCAATGACTTAAAGCCGTGTTAAGTACAGATACCGTCGAAATAGCTTTTCACGATTTTAATGTATATGCGAAATAAAAAGCTCTATCTCGATAAGACGCAACATATTTTGACGACAGCTGTACAATAAATTCAAAAAGAAAATACTGAGAATGAAAATTAAGATTTTCATTACAAATTCAAAATAAGGATTACAGAAACTAATATGTGATTATAATTTTAATCTTTTACAAATGAAAATTATTAAAACACATGTATGACAAATGTACAGAGTTTGTGAACTAATGCGATGATAAACCTTTAAAAAAAGTGAAACTTCAAATTCTAAAAATCAATATTTAAGAAACTTTTATTGAAAACATACTTTGCTATATTCCTCGTTTCGCATTTTCAAAGGTAACTGTCAAAATTTAAAGAGTTTCACAATTTGATTGTTTTTAAGATAAAAGAAGCTTTCTTGAAACAAGGAAAATATTCAACAATTTCAAATCATAAGTTTTTAACTAAAACGATGAAGATTATAACTTCGTTGATAAATTTTAACTTTGACAACAACTGACTGTTGGGCCTTATCGGGTCAAATTTGAGCTTACAAATGACCCCTTTTTGTAGCTGCATTTGGTGTGCTTTTTGAAGCTGAAATTTGAAAAGCAAAAAGTTTGATGAAGCAGAGAAGTTATTGGAGTGAAGATGACTAACGCCATAAATTCATTTTTTTTTAAATTCTCTTGTTATAAGATGGTCTCCAAGAAAAGAGGAATTTATTGCCTTGGTCCTTTTCACTTAACAAACTTCCTTATTTTCTAAAAGTTAAGCTTCTCAAATTTCAGCTTCAAGAAGCACATCAAATGAAGTCATAAAAAGTGGTCATTTGCAAGATCAAACGTGAGCTGATGAGGCAAACAGTTAATGGGCGAAACATTGTCA
Source organism: Dinothrombium tinctorium (assembly GCA_003675995.1). Classification (NCBI taxonomy): domain Eukaryota; kingdom Metazoa; phylum Arthropoda; class Arachnida; order Trombidiformes; family Trombidiidae; genus Dinothrombium; species Dinothrombium tinctorium. The sequence goes on along the minus strand of NCKU01000426.1, from coordinate 37,943 downwards.
AAATCAAATTATCAATGAAGCCATTGTATGAGTTAAAAATTTTTATGACTTGAAAAAGAAATGTTGATACTGTTCTGTCGGGTTTCAGTATGAAAAAATGAATATCAGAGTTTAATTTCGGAGTACATTAAGTCTTTCGGATGAATTCTTTAAGTGAAAAAAATATCAAAAACTTACCAAATTGTTAGTTTTGCTGCGAAATTGCATAGTCAATGCCAATAGCTTTTGCCTAAATGCGAATTTGTTTTCAAATTGTCAAAATGTATTTTTAATTTGGTTTAAAACTTTATATATTGAAATTCATAATTAAAGTTCAAGAAAAATCAAAAATTGAGAGAAAAATGTAAACAGACTTTTCAATGAGTTAGGATAACAAAAAAAAAGTTAAAATATTTTTAATCCTATTTAAGCAATAACGAAACATTTAAAAAATTTAGGTCCATATTACTATTGAAAATGAAATGGTATTAAAACTTTTATGTTACATTTTGTCGTAAATCACCGAAAAGAGTGTTTCGTTTTTTGCTCATTCTTAAACTTTTTAAAACTGCTAATTATAAATTTCAATGTAAAGATTTAAAGCAACATTACACCAATAATTCGTTGGCATTCAAGCAAAACCTTGGCGAGTTTTGAATTTTCAGTTTTTTGTACTAATTTCACACGAAAAATTTTTTATTCTTTACGTTAATCGAAGAATTTGAGATAAAAAATTGGTTTCACGTTCGCAAATTTGAGCAATGAATGATAATACTTTTGAAACGCTAACAAAAGTCATTTCACTTTAAGAAGCGAGCAACATTCTTTTAGAACGTGATGTCCACGTCCTTTCACAAAACAAACCTTCTTCTATTTCGGCCATTTGAAGTTCGGCTTCCATTGTTTGTGATTTAAATGACCACTTGCTTTGACGCTCTTTCGATCACAAAAATTTTGGCCGCTTGCTTGGCAACAACAGAAAAGTTTGATAGAACAAAATTTACTAGCTGTTCAAAAAGAAAATTGAACACTTTTTAATCAGACTAACTTTTAAAATCGTTTGAATACCGAAATCATTCTTTCACTAATTTCAGTTTTTAATTGAAAAGTAAAAGCGAAAATTTAGTTTTCGATAAAAAAAAGAGAACAAGAGATTTGAAAAATCAAATCTCATAGGTTTTTGCTTGAGTAAGTAAAAACTTTTGGTGAATAATGGTCAACCATGGTGAACCTGTTCAGGCATTTGTTCAGCAGACACAAACGATTGCAGTGTGACCACATTGACGAATCTGGCTTTTTTGAAAAGATTATAGTAAAAAGTGTGAGAAAAGAACTTACCTAACGCGACTTGTTGAGTTTTCTTTGAAAATGGTGCATCCGAAGCAAAAAAAGAATTATTTTTTCCGTGCTTTATTCTTGTTTATACAAAAAATTCATTTCACTAAAGGTGTTTTAAATTTACTAATTATTAAAACAAGACTTTGAAATAGAACCCATTTTGAAAAGCTACATCAGTTTATTGTTTCTTATTGATCGCTGTTTGCATCCGAAAATAGATTAAAACAACTGAACGAGTGTCGAACTTGTCTTCAACTTAATGCATATCGAAATTTAAGCAACTTTTTAAAATTGAAAACATGAAATCAAAGTTTTTTAAAGTCACGAGATTTCAGATGGTTTTTAGCAACTTCAATTGATAGCAATATATGAATACCTGTAAGTAGATTCGCTCCTTGCTTTCGTGAACTGCATTTGCTTTTCTTTAAAAGATGAAAAAAAGTTTCTTTTTGGAGCTTTTTCTTCGGCCTCAAAAGGTTTCGAATTTAATGAGATGATAAAATTAGATTAACAATTTTTCTATATATGAATGAATTGCACCATTGCAAGTCTAATCTTTAGCACTTGATGACATCGCGTCCCTCTCAGCGTATTCTCGTCTTTCTGTTTCAGTGTCAGAATGATTTTTGTTTCCATTTAAAACCCTAAAATGTGTAAACAAAAGATTTGAAAATTGTTGAAAAAATCGAGTTTCTCTGTTAGTGAAATTGAAAATGGTTTAGTTGAATTATGCTGCCGCTTATGAATAGATTAGTATCCGGCAGTTCGTTAAGTCCGATGTTGACATTTAGTGAATAAAGCGAGTTATTATCTGAAAACACATGCCAAGTCTTTGTTGATACAATGTCCAAAAATTTACATTGAGTTGGCGATTGTGACTTTGTTACAATTATTCTTTTTTCTGCTTGTTTACTTGTTAACAATTTCCTATTTTGCTTTTAACAATTAAACAGCTTTTTCACTAATGATATAACCATCGTTTTTGGATAATTCACAAACATTTTTAAATAAAAAAATCGTAGCCATGCGCTTGTTATTTAAATCAACAGACATGCTTCTCTTTCTCATAGACCGTATATTGTCTTAAAGAATTTTATCGCTAATTACTTTTTCTAATAACCGAATTACTAAAAAAGACATATTCATTGTATGACAACGATTAAATTAGGCGATGAAATTAAATTCATTTTGCTTCATTTGCTTTTTCTCGAACAGTCAGAAAGAGAGAAGTATGAGAAGGAGAAATAGACGTCAGTTTCATTCATATTTTTTTGTTAGAGGTTCTAATGTCAAGCCATTGATGAACTTTCATTTGCTATGACTGTGTCGGATGAAGACGATACCGTTGTAGACGTGTGCTGCGACATTCCCGTTGTTGAACTACAATTTAATGGATTACCGGATGAATGTGATGAGGACGCTATTTGCCGATTATGATTTAACTCCAATTCGGACAATTTCCTCCAGAGTTCGTCTCTTTCCTTCTCTTTCTTTTTCTCTCTGTAAAGAACAAAATGAGCACAATTAAATCCCTTCGAGGGGAAAAAGATGAATTAAAATCTTGAAGGAATATTTCTTTAAAAAATTGTTTTGGTTTCGTGGAATTAATAACACTTGTTTATATCTCTTAACATTTTGTTTGAAAAAATGTTCTGAATATTTAATATTAGCAAAGCATCGGATTTACGATCAGAAATAATGATCCGATGTATGTCGTCGCAAAGAACAAATAAAACTAAACTTTGTGACATAATCAAATAATGAGAATGGTAGGTTATATCAAAGTGGAAAGAATATATAAACTTGGTGTCAAATTTTGTCGAGACAACAATTATTTTCTAAGAATTGGCACGTCTGTAGTCAATCAAAATACGCATGTTTGCTCAATTTCAATGCCATCAACGTAAAATTATTTCAAAAGGCCAAATTTAAAATTTAGGCTCAAATGCTTTTGTAAAATCTTATTTTTTGGAAGAGTTTTTAAAAAGCTTGGCAACTATCAAGAAAACAAAACTTTATCTACATAAATTATTTTCTTATCTGCTTTGTTTGAAAACACGAGAGAAGTTTAAATGAGAACGAAGTGACTGTTTTTCTTATTCTGATTCACACTAATCGATATTCCACTTAATATGTTTCAGCGTTCAATATTTAAGAATCTCTATTCTGCAACGATAAAATGTTATTGAAAATACGACCAATACTAAGTGTTTTCTTCATTTATCAAATATATAAATAAACATTATTTTATCGAATTCTTTTTTATTGCGTCAAATTAAAGGTTTAAATTTCCATTGCTTCTTTTTATTTGAAATGTCAAAAGTTATTAAAAATAAAATAATTTTTTTTTTGCAATTATTAGTGTTCTAATAAGAAATGTTGGACTTTTTTTGCAATCGGTTTGTTTTATTCTAATGATTAGATTAGAAGAAAATGATTTTATAGCAATTTACTTTTGTTTAGCAAATTGGATAAAGTGAATATGAAAAATAAAACATACTAACTGAATAGAATTAAACCAGTATTAAAAATTTTTCATGGTGAGATTATCGTAAAAAATCAAAAGCACATAATTTGCATTCTATGTTTAAATGTTGTATGGTTTAATTGAAAATAAAAAAATTTTCATTTATTTCATATATGAATGCTTGCATATAGAGAAAACGTTTTTTTTTGTCGTCTTATATACTTTAAAATTTTCTTAATATAATATGTGTCTACTTTAAAATTAAACGACTTTGTTCAACAATTGATATGAACATAAAAAAATATGAAATTGCGTTTAAATTAATTTGTCTGTTCCTATATTGCGGAGCTGAAATTCTGAATTTTTGCATATGGGCAGAAACGATGAATTCTATGAATTGATCCCACACATTTTGCGAAATTTGTTTTTTCGTTAATTTTTGTTGAAAATTGTAGTCATTATTTTTAAAACGTTTAAAATCAAGTTTTTTGAATAAGTTTACCCATTCCACGATTGACTCTTTATAAAAAACCAAAAAACGTATGAAAAATCCAATATTCATGGATATTGATGCTTTCATTCAATAAGAGGATTATTTTGTCATTTTTTTCATAAAAATGTTTTGTAGTTTCAATGGTTATTTAAAAAAATTAGGTTTAAGCCCTCATCTGAAAATTTAGTTTGAAATCGTTCGATATTCTCGACTGCTGTAGAGTAGTGGATCGTGGTTATTTCATTTTGGACTGTCAATGATAGAAAGTCGCAACAAAAAGAAAAATAAAGGCAATAGCATTAATGCCGGTAATTTTTTAAACTATATTGAAAATAAAGATCAGCTCTGTTTACCTATGTAAATGTTTGAGGTCACGACTGAAGTATCGAGTTTTGAATACGTGTTATTGATTCTTTGACATAAACATTTTGACATTGACAATATAAACAAATTAAAGAAAAGGTTCTCGAAATAACGTCGAAAGCTTCAAGGATTACAAGTTAAATATATAAATTACGATAAACACATATGAATATAATCTATGACGATGTAAAAAATAAGAATTGCGCGTCATTCCATTTACCTGAGTAAATAGGAAAGTATGAACTTACTTTTGTCGTTCGGCTTTATAATTTGCTGTTAGTTCGTCGAATAATTTTGAATTAACCTCCATAAACGTTTTTAAAACATTATACACAAGCGCAATGATAGTCTGATTCCAATGCTCTTTCGAAATTCGGTACAGCGCAGGGAACATAATTGGCATAATCACATTACTATTTTCTTCAATTAGACTTAATATATATTCGTTATTCCAAAAATACAAAGCCCTTTCAGCAACCTATTGGTCATTAAAAAAGAAAAAAAAAATTATCAATGATTTCCTTCTAGAGACAATCAAAGCGTGCGATTCACGTCAAAAGTAAAATCAATCATTTCGTTTTTTGCGAACCTGAAAATGTGGGCTTGAAACACATTTGGCTATTTGTTTGAAAAGAGGCGTCTGTATTTTAACAAATTGCGTGGGTTCGATAACGTCCAGTATTTCTTCAATTTCGCCCAAAAACATCACTTCTTTTTGGCTAAATGTTTTAGGCCAGTATTTCAATAAACCCAAGATCACTTGTTCCGTTAAACTCGCGTCTTTTTCCAAAAATTGAACGACGCAATATGCAAGCTGAAAATAAATGCGAGGCAAAGAAAATCAGAGCTGAACTTTTGAATAGCAAAATGTATAATGCAAGATGAACGCAAGAAATTCATTGAAGTAAACATTGAGAAAAGATTCGGACTGCGCTTAGTGAAACACTGCGTATGCATTGTATATGCGTGATTTAATTTTTCGTTTGAATGTGTATAAGACAAGCGCAGAGTTCGCGTGAATGTCGAAAGATATATGCACAAACACATTATTCGTATACTAAAAGAAATAAATGGAAATAAATTAGGAAGTCGAGAATGAAATAGAAGGAAGTGCAAATAGTAATTGATTGAAAAAGAGGGGAGTCAAATGAAAAAAGAACGTGTATAAGCATTGAGTAAATGCGCAAGAAAGCATTTATCTTACTTGAGCATGATATAGACCCAAATATTTAGGTTTATGTAACGGTATTAAGACTTTGACCAAAAATTGCTTGTGTTCTTGCTTTAGAGGTAAAGCAAACCCATTTATAATACTGTGAAGATAGTGAATTAAATTATTCAAATTGATGAATTAATTAATAATGAATTCGTACCTTCCTAATATTTCGAGTAACTCTCCAACGCCGTTAAAATGTTCAGTCTCATAAATAAACCTTAAGAAAATGTTATTTATTTGTTTCCTAATAAAAGCCCGTAGACCCAAAAATTTCCCATATATCCGATGTAAAACAGTTTTTAAGAAATCTCTTTCGCGTGGATCTTCGCTATCAAACAATTCTAGAAGCTGTGTGTGAAACAAGAATAAATGGGTTTAATCGCCTTTTTAGTAATAATAACAGCTAAGAACGCGAAAAGAATGTCGATTTGCACATCGAGCAAAAGAAACACTTTATACCTGTAACACAAATTTCTGATCGATAACTTTTTTGCCAATCGGTGGCTGGAAATCGGGTGATTCTAAAAATCGTAAAAAGAACTCGTAAACCAATTGCAAATGTGGCCAGGAAGCTTCCAGCGTAGGATCATCTTCCTCTGGATCGAAATCGGGGTTCTCGCTCGGTGGTAACGTACGGAATAAATTGCAGGCAATCTGTAAGAAAAAGCGAAACAAGCTCAGTGATGAATGCGGTACTTTATCGGCGAAATATATTTTACCATTTTAATTATTTCGGGGTAAACCGACTCCGGGAGTACACCTTTGCCGGTTGTTATGTAATCGGCCAACTCATGAAGCGTTGCACGTTTGATCTCTTTACCCTTCAAATCTGCGATAGGATCCATGAAATCGAAGACAATGCAACATTGTCGGAGTTTTTTCACAAACAGCGCTTCTTGTTCAGATGGGGAAACATCTGCAATAAAATGTGAAAAAAATACAAATCAGTAATGAATGAACAATGAAAAACGGCGACATTTTCTCATCGCACACCGAGTTTTTGCTTCACCTTTGAGTAAAGGAAGCTGTTGCAATTCGACATCGCTCGAAATACGGTATCGGGATGACCCTTGTGATTTCTTCTGCTTGCGTTTTAACGAACCCTTTTTGAAGGGGTCGATTTTGTCGACGAAACCAGCGTGAAGCGTAGCGCCCGAACCGGGCGCGTGATGACTACCACTGGTCGACGGCGTTGCCGGTGTCGAAGAACCACTCGCTGCTGACATTGCCGCTTACTGCACTTCAATGTTCGTTTCTCTTCTCGAGTTTAGTTCGATAACAATGTGGCGAAAAGAGAAAGACAAGAGTACACTCACGAAGCAGATTTGATGAATGGAAGCCGAGTATTTTTTTAGATACTCGTCTTTTGCAACGACGCTTTCTACAAAATGCACGTATTTCGCGATTAATTCGCATTCGTTTTAGACAAGCAATCTATTACAAGAGTGAATTTCGTTCGCATTTCTCGTTCACAGTTCGTTTTCGCTTTTGTCGCTCGAATAATAAATAGAAAAACAAAACACACTTTTCGCCGAATGCTGCCGTCGCTCCGCGAGAACACGCGTTTAACTCGTTGTTTACCTCTGCAAACAAAGCGACGGCGATTGACTCGTATTCAAAACAAGAGAAGAATGTGAATAAAGCGGCGAATGGATGCAAATCGAGAGATGCTTTTTACAAACACTCATTTGTCGAAAATAAAGCGAAAGAATCCATTTTGATTTTTCTCCCCTTTTCACTTCGTTCGAAACGCAATCGATTCGATTGTCGATCGATGGTCGATTGCTTTCGCGTGTTTTCTTTCGATCGATGTTTCGCTTTATTTTCGCCACGCTTCTCGCCGCGTTCGATTCGAGCTTTGCACTCACACGTTTTCGGCACGTTTCGGCCTCTTTCCTCGAAAACGCGACGTTCGGTTCGCTACTTTCATGTTTTTCTGTTTCTCAATAGGCTTTTCGCTTTCGACTTCGATTGCGGCATCGATGAGCACGATACCGATGCATCGAGCGATCGATTGCCGCGCTGCGGTTTGATGCGATCGCCGTGTTCAGTTTTCGTTCAAATTGGCCATCTCTGAAAGCTTGCGCTTGAAAAACTTCGTTCACCCGTTTTGAAAATCACTTTTTTTTGTTGCAGAGCATTGCGAACGAATCGCGTTTTTGTTAACCTAGCGGTTCACACCCTAAAAGGGTGTTACCGGTATTTGCAAATAATTATTCAACTTTAATTTACGCTACCGTGAATTTGAATTTTTGAATGAATTGAAATCGAAAAAATTCAAACGTAAATACAGTTGCGAGTGTAATAAAATTATTTCGCACTTTTTTAGATTTTATACAAACGCAGCACGCTTTTTTGACTCATCAAAATCTCAGCCTAAAGTTCATAAATTCATTGTAAAAAAATTGTAGAAATTCGAATGAGCATAAATGAGAAAGAGAAATAAAAAACATGACTGCATTACGATTGATAAAAATCTGCTGCCTTTCAATTCAAACAAAAATTAAAGTGCTTTTACACGATTTTCTCGTCTATTTATTTGTTAATTTCGGTCTTAAAATTGACAGAGAGATTAAAATGGCTTCTTCAGTCCTTATCGTATTGGAACCTTGATTAGGACAAGTGTTGAGGTAAAAATTAAATATACTGCGTGGATCCGCAACATTTGCATACTTCGTGTCAGCGTCCATTGCAGCTTCTATGCCTTTTAAACCTCCAAAAATAATAATTGCATGTTTAAAATCATTTGGAATTTGAGGAAGAATAGTATCAACATTGTCACCGTTCTCAGAAGTTCCAATAGTTAAGTCGTATTCTTCACCGAAAGATGAATTAGCCAAAACTTCTGATAAACTATTTGCTACACGTACACTGTAACCCCAATAAGTTCCAGATTTTATACATGGAGTTCGCGGGGATACAATAGTGCCTCTCAATTTTTTCTTTGGCGATTCGAGTTCTTGAGCTTCAAATTCAACTGTCACGCGGACACCAGGCTTCAGACAGCGATCAACTTTCACATCATTTCTCAATCCAACATTTACAAAGCTCATTTCTGAGTTCTCCTTTACGGGCTTATTGACAACCACACCTTCTCTGAATCTGGACACGTCGTCAATTCTCAGGTGGTGTTTAGTATCGAGTGGATTAATTAAACCAACCAATTCAAGATCTTTTTGAATAGGAAAAAAATAGCGTCGCAAATACTGGGGACATTCTAAATACTGGAGAACTTTAACCATTTTCGAAATGCAACGCTTTTTCGGATTGACGTTCGGATCCTCTTCGATCGCGTTACCACTGAACTCGTCGTACACTACAATTTCATCGCAATTGAATATGACAGCAGCGCGCGCGATTTGTCCGATTAAATATGCTTTCAATTCGTTTGTCTGAGCGTTGTCCACAATCGAAGCTGGCAAAGCAATGCTCAGCGTGTAGTTTCTGCCTTCACTCGCATCGTTCGCGAGTTGTGCACGTTTTTGCGCCTCTTCTTCGCGCTTACGTTTCCGCTCCTCTTTGCGTAATTTCCGCTCTTCTTTCCATTTCTTGAGTTCCAATTCTTCGCGGGCGGAAAGCAAAGCGACGACCAAGCGTCGGACGTGAAAAGAGAGAGTTAAGCGATTGCATTTCGCATGAATTCGACTCACTTTTCGCTTTCCAATCTTTGCCGCAATTCATCGCTTCGTTCACGCGCACACGGCGACGCGTGCGCCGTCTGTGCGCCGGTGTCGGCTTCGAAAGCGAAACTTCGCAAAGTTCAAAAAAATGAGTTCGAGTTTTGAAAACGAGTGGGATTTCCGCTCTTCACGCGATAGCGACTCGATTGCGATCTGCCCGAAGAGTGAATCGACGGCGCGAAGTAATCCGATGATTAAACTGCGTCCCACGCACACTGAGCACACCGTTTCTCTTCGCTCGTGAAATCGCTTCGAGAACGAGCGCAGTGCGCGCGGCGAAATGAGCTGTACTCATCGTAATCAAGGTTTGCCTAATTTTGTAGGCGAAGCGAAAAGCGTTTCCGTGTGAATAAATCATCGCTTTTTTTATGATTCGATACGAAGCGAGTTTATTTTAAAACGCTCGCATCGAAGGAGAACAGCTTAAGGTGTAGCTTTGCCTACGATGCGTCCACAATTCACGTGAGCGGCGATAAGAAAAGTTTTTTTTTTGAGTCTCTCTCGTTTGTGTCAAAATGCAAGCAAACGCGAAATAAACTGCGTTACACGCAATCGATAAGAGCGCGCATTTAAAATATGAAGCGAAGTCACGAAAGCGAATTCTTCACGAGCCGGTGTGTCCGAAGCGAGCGCGGTAGGCGAACCGCTTGAAGAAAAGATTGGCGAAAATTAATCGGATATACATTTTTAATTTGAGATATTTTCGCAATCACAAACAAAAAAAAATGTTTTGCTTTGATTTTCTCAGTAAATATTGTCAAAAAAATTATTGCAACTAGTTTATCATTTTAAATCGTATCGTAATCGTAATCGTATAGAGTAAAAATCATAAATTAGCGAACAATTAAAAAATTAAAAACGAAAATAGAAAAAAATTCAAGAAATGAAACTTGAATTTCTTTTACATATAATCAATCGTTAATTAGTTAATAATGTTTCAATTAAATTGTAAAGCGTGGAAAGTTTGAACAAACTGGACACTGGTTACACTTGGTAAGAGGACGGTTTACAACGCAAAATTTTTTCGGGAGTTTTTTTTTTCTCGTGTTTGTTTTTTTCGAAATTAAATCACAGAATGAGACACAAATTAAGAAGAAAAGGCAATCGATTTATAAAAAAAAGATTTTTGCAAATTTAAAAACACTTAACATTAAATTAGAATAAGAGTTAAAAAAGACTAGTGGTTGTGATGAAGTGCGAAAATGTATTTGATTTTATTATTAAATATAAAGTTGAAAATTAAATTCTAATTATGAAAAAGTAAAATTGAAAAAAAGAAGAAGTAAAAGATCGGAAAGCGTAGGTGCCTTGAAATTAAGTTTCTCGATTCACTGTATAAAACTTAAAAGGCACTTTACGGCTCGCAATGGACGGAATGTTTTTGGGCGTATGGAGTTGTCACAGTCAGCGTTTTCGCTTGACAAAAAAATATTTTTTACTTGTTTTTTTTTAAATATGTTTAATATGTAAGTTGGTTTGTAAAATGTATTTAAAATTATATTCATTTTTATGGTGTTACATTGTATTAAATTTAAAAATAATTTTTGCCTTTTGGTCGCTTCATTAACAAGAAAGCAAATTCATGAAATAAAATAATTAAGGCACTGAGCGGTGAAAAGGCCAAATTGGATAAATAGAATTTGTTCGTTTGAAAACAAGTGCATTTAAATGCAAGTGGCAAGTTCTTTTATCATTGGAATGATTGTTGTTCGCAGTTAAATTTTTATATTGAATGGAATCGCGATTTTTAAGATTTGAATGTGGAATGCATTGAGAGGAAGAGAGAAAGAAATGAGAGAAAGAGAAAGGATTAAAATGTAAACTAATAGGAAAAAGGAAGACAAAGTGATGTTTGCTGCTTCTGATTTCAATCACAGGAAATAACTTAAAAAAGAGAATAAAACGTTTTGCTTAATTCACTAATTCATTATTGAATCGTATGAACACAAATCAAATGATCGTTCGAGAAGAGATTGACGATTAATATATTATGAATGTCTATGAGTATGCGTGGTAATGATATTTCATGTGTTCAATTGTTATTGCCTAAAAAAACATAAATTAAGGAATGAAAATGAATATTTATCAAAAATGAATGAAATGATGTTTCGATTTTTTGAATATTTAATTTAAAAAAAAAAAAAAAAAACTCAGAAACGAATCGAAAGCATCGGTGGTCGACGTTAGTTGTTGTTTCTAAACAAATTAACCAAGTGATTTGCGCAAAAAAAAAATGGGAAAATTGAGAGCTCGCGAAGTTCGTTACACAAAACTTTTACGAGTGAACGTAATCAACAAATTATTCTAAAAATGTAATGTTTTGTTTCGGCGTTTAAAATAAGCTGTCAATAATAACAAAAGAGGATACACACACAAAAAAAAAACAGAAGTTCCTCACTACGTGTTTCCGTGTGCAATACATTTTTTTATATAATCGTAACAAAGTACAATACTTCATTCCGCTTTATATTATGTGTTTTTTTGTTGTATAAATGTGTTTGCGTGAGAATTCAAAACTTGAAATATTTCGAATTTCGCTTCTAAAAGAGAATTGAGTCTTATTCGTATTAAATATAAAGTTGCTGTCGTTTCGTTTTTTTTTTCATTCAATTTTTACTCTTGTTTTCAATGCTGATTGCTAACGATCTCTATTCGCGAACAATTAATGTCAAGCCATAAACAATTCGATGTATCTGTTACCGATGTTTTGACGATTCTTCTCTTGAATTGCACGTTCCGCTTCGACACGCGATGGAAATGTGACTATGGCTTCGCCATTCGGCCTGCCGTCGTTGTTGCGTTGCAATTGAATGCAATCAGTTGTTAGCTGTTGTGTAGAGAGAAAATCGATCATTAGTGAACTGTAAACTATCTCATTAATGAGAATTAAGTGAAAGCCTGTATCACTTTTATCGAGTGTGAGCATAATAAAGTGATCAACTACTTTGGAACAGTTGCTCGTCTTTTGTCGCAAATTTTCGTTTCAAATCTCGATTAGTAAATTTAAGAAACATTTTGTTTAGTAAGAAGAGATTATATCTGAGCAAAGTGAACCATGATTAAAGAGGTTAATTCGCTAAAAATGTTAGAGCTCCCAAAAAGATGATTTAAGTATTAGTGATGTGAGAAAGTAGCCCCTAACCTCCCAGTCGTGGAAAAAAGTCAAGACATCAGTCGCGGAAGCGCTAAAAGGAAGACCACGCATTATTACCATAGTTGGTCCCGAGTGAGTGTAATAAGTGGTTGGCGATACAGGCGGACTTGGATACGGCCAGTAAATGATCGGATGATAAAACGATGTCGGCACCCGAGCAGCGCCTGGAGTTAACGCTGCTGTCGCCGCTGTGGTTACTGTAGCGGCAGGCAGTACTTGTGGACTTTGAATATAAGGGTACGCGCCATATGGTGGTGCCAATAGTGTTCCACCTATGTTTTCGGACATAGCCGACCAATCACCGGAATATATTTTTTGCATATTTTGTGCTGCTGATATTTACCTGGCGATAAGAGAGACCTTTGAATGGGAGGGACGCCACCAGTTAATACCAGATTCATATCGTCGATCGAGCATTGAAACACTTCGATGTATCGTTGCTTCTTGCCAAAAATCATGTACTTGTGATGTCGTTGAGATGCGGCAAGCGCTGCCGATTGCTCTGAGTCCATTTGAATGAATGCCTCGCCGGACGGTTGACCCTACTCAATCATTTGCGTTAGTGGGAGCAAACCTCGCTACCTCCACGCGTACCTGTGCGTTGTAAACCATATGCACACCTTGAAAGACAATGTTCTTCGCGTGTTCACATAAAAAGTCAAGAATTTGTTCGACTTGCGCTTCGTAAGGCAGGCCACGCAAACGAATACAATCTTTACGCGAACCCGACGGTAGCAGCTGCTGCGGTATGAGTGGTACTTGCGGTATATTTCCGAGAAGTGGTTGCTGCTGTTCGTAGATTCGCGGGTCCATGGTTCGATTCAAAACCTTCAAAAATAAAACAATTTGATACAAGAAACTCTCGGTGAAAATAGTAATGAATAAATAAAATGAAATTTACATTTGTAAATGCTATTTATATAAAAGATATTTGAAACCTCGAAACGCAGATTAAACACAGACAGTGGTCACCGTAAATAATGTTTATCGTCCAAACGATTTCGCTTCGATTGACTCACGATTGAGCGAAACAATGTTTAAGATAAAAATTTCGCTCGAAAACTTTCGTCGAATGAAAAGTTGGTAAACATTTGCAATCAGATCACTGGTGTCAAAGATGAGCAGATCAGAGAGAGAGAGAGAGCGCGAAACGAGCGAAGTAATATGTTTGAGAATGGACAAAGTTTGAGTTTGAAAATCTTTGCTTCCCGAATGCTCGCTAGAACGCTGAGCACGAAAACAACGATCGTTAGTTTAATGTTTGAAATTAGAGAGCGAACAGCAGGAGTATTAAAACTGAAACCAGCTGCAAAAATTTGCTCCTCTAAAAAAAATTACAGAAGCAATAAAATATTGCGCGAACACTCTCTGTGAAAATAGAACGGACTGCGCTACATTTTGTTTCACGTGTGTACAGGTCACTTATCAATCATTAGAAATGGTCGTTTCGCGTTCGAGCGCTGCCTGTCTTGATCTGCCGCTCGAAAAGTGTTTTTAATAATGCGAAGAGTGCGCCGGTACTTACAGGTGGTTCTGTTTTTTATTCGATTTCGTTCGAGTTTCGAGCAGACACACGGTTTCTAGTAGATAATGTGGAGCTTTCGGTCGGAAAATTTGCGCTTGAATTTATCGCTAATTGTTGAATAATGAGATAGGGGAGCAAATTGAACAACAGTGCTGCTCTTGTTTCTACTGCGCCTAACTATGAAAGCGCTCGCATTTCTCGATTGCCAACAACGGTTTTCGCTCATTTCGAGTGATAACACAGTGTGGGAGCGAATTGAGTGGAGAACGCGAGCGAAACCCTGTGTTTGCTATGCGCAAACGACAAATGGTAAAATTAATGATAAGCAGCGAATACGCTCGTATACTCTCGCCGCACATTCGTTCTTTGTGCGTTTCGCGAAAAACTTGACACTTGTCACAAGCGTGAAGCATATTTGTTTTTATGTCGCAATTAATTTCGAATTACTGTTTTGCGAAACGAGCGACATTTATGCAAGCGATGAGCATCTAGCCCTATCGCTGCAATTCACGGTGCCTGTGCACACCGTTCGCTCTGCTCTGCCATTGAACGACATAAATCGATCTCGTTGTTCGCTCAAACACCTGCAGCACACTTCGCAACTTTGACACACTTTACTGCTTTCAAAATTTGAAAAGCGAGCGCTTGAACGAAACAAAACAAGAGCGATCGAGTTAAGCGCATGTGATACTTGGCAGTTTGCTGCGTTCGAGCACTTCGACCCACCTGTTGCACTTCGGCGGTCGAACTTCGAAATAGTTCAATGTAACGAGCGCCGATCACTTCGCGGTGCTTTTGCAGCGCCTTCGATGCCATTTCCTCGGTCTCGAACAAAACGAAGGCGTCGCCGGTCGCTCTGCCGTCCGACTTGCGGACGAACAGCACGCCTTCCTCCCCATGCATCACTTCGCATTTGTTCTCGCCGTTCGCGAAAAAGTCGATCTGTTCGAGAGCAAATCGTAAGAGCAAGAATTCGATTGTTTCTGCGTTTGAAGCAGTGAAGAAGTATCGGGTTAACTTACCACTTGTTGAGCGGTACAATCGTACGGCAAGCCTCGCATGCGGACGATCACCTGTCCGCCTTTGGAGAGGAATTGCTGCGCTTCGTTATTACTACCTGTCAAACGAATTTTGGTTATTTCATTCTTTTCTCTTTCATTTCGTTTTGCCATTGTTTCTTTGTTTGCTGCAATCGCAAGCTTCTCCTTCTCAGCGAACGCTTCTTCTGCGCTTTCGATGGCAGTATCTTCAGCAGCGGCATCAACTACATCTGCTTTCACTTGTTCTTCGCCGCTATTTCCTACAATGCAATTCGCGTTCGCCGCAATTGGAAATAACGACGGGTATGATAATAAAGACGGAAACATCGCAACATTATACGGGTAGTCGTGATATACGGGCAGCGAAGTGATTAAATTATTATAATTTTGACGAGCGACTATAAAATGATTGGCGAAGCACTCGAAATTCGCCGAGCAGTTGTTGGCGATACAATTCGCAACACATTTCGGCTCACTCGTACAGGACATTGTTTCCGAACTTTACCACTTTCAAAGTACAAATGATTGAGTATCACAAACAGTGAATAAAAGGAAGAGAAGAGAAGAATTTGTTTTCCAAATCGAGTAAAAAAGAGCGCAACACTTCCTTCGCACGTAACTTGAGAACAAATCGCAGTCGTTTCGCGAAATGAGAGATTTTAAAATTAATTTCACTACTACGCTTTCAATTTTTCTCTCGAAACAAATGAGAGCGATGTTATTCACTTTAAGGATACTTAATTGCGACCAGCGAAACTGCACAGAGAGGAGAGTGAGCGAGCGAACGCAGTATTGATCGCAAATACAATTCGCAGCGAGCCGAGAGCGAACACTGAATCTACAGTATCGCGAGTATAAAAAGCGAACGAATGAACCGATGTAATCAGCAACCGCACAGCCAATTAAAAACCTCAAAGATGCACTGTTTTTATCGTCGACGCTTCTTCAGATTTGCTGCTGCTGCTGTGGAAAGTTCGAAATGAAGAAAGATCAAAAGGCGCACAACATTGATCACAGTAGTTTTTAAGCTACCTTCCGAGATTTCATTATTAAAGTTCGCTTTAATCTCTCGCTCGATATATATACACACACATACACATTGTTCTCGCTTTTATTTTACCATCAACCGCGAGCATCGAAATCAAAAAATTAAATAAAACTATGGTTCGGCGTTATCTTCAGCTTTTGTTGAGTGGCGATTGTTTTTTTACAGGTTCTTCACGTCGCGTTCAGTGCGACGTTCCATTCAGCGAACAAACACATCGCTTCGATCATATTAATGATATCTTATCCAGTGAAAATTGAAGCTTTGAATGGAAGCTTTACTTATGAACCAGCAATATATTATATAATAATAATTCTGCGCGATAAAAATATTGAGTTAGCTCAAGTTAATGTAACATATTGAACTTATGAAATATGAAATGCTCTTAAAGTTGTTTATTCAAAAGCTTATTTCTTCGCTATTTTGTTTCTTTCGTAATAACAGGTATGAGAAGATTCACATCGTTTACGATGTTTTATTTAAGCTAAAATTTTATTTGTTGAATTGAATTTTGTTAAAAAAAATTTTTGGCAAAAAAAAGTGTTAAACAAAATAGCGCACAAATTGAATTGCGCTCGCCGCTATCTACTCAAATAATAAACTGAAGTGATTGTCAAAATTTTCGCTGCAGAAAAAATAAATAAATTTGAGATGCAATCGTAATGATTAATTTTGACCTAATTTCGAGTTATTTCTTTAACAAATTATTTGATTAACGATTTAGGAAAATTTTTTGACAATGTTTAAATTACGCCGATTGACATAAACATTAACCTTGCAAACACTCAATTTCGGAATATTTTTGCGATTATTTTCACTAAATTTGCGGGTATTGTATGTAATTGTAAAATTCTGTAATTGACTGTACGCATAATTTTGATTTTTCAAACACTTTTCTAAAGGTGTAAACGTTTAGTTTCAAGACCACAACTAAGTGTGAAAATACGAAAAAAAGAAGAAGAGGAAAATTTTAAATCTCAGGAAAATTTAAATTTTGAAGAGCTTATTTTCGAAATGAGAAGCGGAAATTTAAAAACTATGCAAATAGTGAATAAAAGTTAAGAGTTAAATGGGCTTAAAACAACTAACGCACAAGTTCACGAAACATTTAATATTGTTACGTCATTTCCGCCCAGTCGACACTTTTGGTTCACTCTGTAAGTAAGAATTTATAAAATTAAATATTTTTTTCATTTTGGTAGCTGCGTAAGCTTTATTCATCGTTTTTTTTCCTGATGCAACTAAAGTTAAATGAAATAAGTAAACGAATTGGTTTTGGTTTTAAATAAATTGCACACAAATGAATGAAATTTGTGTCAGATCGTATAAATGAATTGCAATTTGAGTTCTCAGGGCACAATGACGATAAATATGTAATCAGCGTTCGCTTTCATCGACATTTGAACAAACCAAACGTCGATGAAAGCTCGACAAGAAACTTTGAAAACAAATTTTTCTCATACAGCTGCTCGTTTGATCAATTTTGGCATTTTTAATGAAAATTTAAGCAATAACGGCGCCATGTCACTGCATTCACGAATGTAAAAAGGATGGAGTCTAAGGCAAGCTAATTATGCACGAAATCAAAATGTGAAAATTAAACGGGTGCACGAGAAGAAAGCTGTACAATCGCAAGCAAAGAAAGAAACAATTGGCAAACTTTTTATCGCATTCGCAATCGTGAAAATTGATTGAAAAACAGAACAAGGGTTAAATACATACCACCGGCAACATTGACGAAGTCTTCACCGTTTGCGCGATACACTTCGATATAACGTTGTCCAATATGATGTTTATGTCGCTTTAATGCCATATCGCGATGCTCTTGATTCACGAATCGAACCAAAGCTTCGCCGTTTCGTCTACCTTGAGGACTTAAGCACAACGCCACACCACCTCTGTGTGGGAAATGAATGTGAGTGAACGAAAAGAAACGATAACAAGTGTCGAGAGAATTGCTTCGGATTTTTCTCGATGGAGCAACGCAGCTAATTCGAGAAATCAATGTTGACTCTCAGATCTTGCATAGAGCACATAACAATGCTTTGAGAAAGCGAGCGAAATAGTAAAAGTGAAAACGAAGCGATGAGCGGCAAAGTAAACATAAGAGTGGAGCAAATTCCGCAGAAATGAGCATTTTCTCTACTCGCCTTGATCGTACGCAGTGCGTATGTTCAAATAAAGTGTATCACAGCGGTGAGCGGAGCCTCGTAAATCAAACTATTGTTTTGCTTACTACCATTCACTTGTACCGCACTTGCACTACAGTTTTACTCAAGTAAAGTGTGCAGCTAGCGAAAGAGCGAAAGCAAAGAAACGCTAAAAAGTAAAAGTTTTGAACAAAATGATCATTAGAGCAAAATTATTCATCGAGCGCAGTGCGAAGCGTGTAAAGTGTGCAAAGTGTGAATAGAGAAATTTGTGCGCACTGTGCAGCGTAACAAAAATGGATTGAGAAATGTTTAGCATTCAACGAACAGCGAATGCGATTGCGATTGCTTTTCTTTGCCTTCACTTTTCATTGTTGATTGTTGAACAAGGTGAAAATAAAAAAATTGAATGAACTGAATTTTCGGCGTGTCTACGCTCTCGCTTAAACGCACTCATGTAAACTACGTATTTCCTTTTCAACTACTTTCCCTTCATACAAAACGTAAATTCGTTTTGTAGAAATCCTTTTTTTTCAGAAGCAATTTACATTATGACTCGCTATGTTCGTTCTCGAACTCACTTCTCTCGCATCTCATTTTCGCTCGTAAACAAAGAAAGAGTAAACACGAATTTATTCAAATTGCAGTGATTTCTATTCTAAAAAGAAGAGAGAGCGAAATTTGAGTGAAAGCAGACGCACACACAGAGAGAGAGAGAGAGAGCGAGAGAGTTAATTGGCGCAAGTTTCCTGTCAATTTCGCTGCCGAAAGATGCGCAAAAATAAGAAGGTAGCGAAGCAATTATTTCGTACCTTGCGCTCGCCTGTTTTCGGAGTGAACGCATCTCTCGCTCAGCTCTACTTTTCTTATCTAACTTTCAAATTTGAGAATCTTCTTTTCGAGCAATTTTTTTGCTCTTCATAATTAACTCAAATAATTAACATTTAATTTGTTTCCTAAATGCAAAGCGAAGACGCAGCGACGCCTTCATTTCAGTTTCAGCGCTGCGTGAATCTAAGCGAAAACGGTAATCCTTTGTCGGCGTACAAAAGTACACGAAAGATTGTGTCTGAAAAGCAATTAAAAACTGAAGAGTGAAGCTGATGAAAGCTATCGAGAAGACGAATTAAGGTCAGACGCTGTGTGAGACGTTTTTGAGAAAAGTGCTCGTCAAGTGCAGCAATCTGAGAAGATGAAATTTCTAAATGGTGAGGCTGAAGAGTGAAGTGGACTCGAGAAGCGCGATCGTGCACGGTTTGCGTGAAGACGAGACTCGGCAGCGACAAAATGCGAATCGAACGTGTGATAGATATTAATTATGACGCTGCTGTTTTCTCGAGTTTAAGAAAGCGGAAAAAATTTGGAAGCGAAATGCTTAATTTAGCGTTTAAAATTAACGTGTCTCTTCTCGCACTTTAACGCAATTGATTTCGCGTATTCTTCGCTTAAAAGCTTTGATTGCACAGCGAAAAACGCTTCTTCTTTCTTCTTCTTCTCGGTTTGAAAAAATATGAATTGCTCGCTATTTACTACACGACATTTACACGCCTCATATAATTCGTTAAATGCACTCGCATTCGAAAACGTACACCTTCTTAATGTGCAATATTCAACTTTTCTGCTCGCTTTCTCGCTTTGAACTTTGCATATCCTTTTATCACAATCGATGCTAATTATTGCAATTGCGATCGTTTCGCGCTATTTCTACGCGAGCTGCGTACTTAAATGTTAACTTTTACTGATTTAAGATATTTTTTTCGGTGAACACAGTTTGCGAAAAACAAATTTCTAAAGGTATTCGCACTCAATTGTTACGTTATCACTTTGTCCGCATAAATTTTACTACGCTACTCGCATTATGCTTTTCGTATTCGTAACTATGCAAACTCGCTGCTTTTTTTCAAGATTTTTTACTTCAAAATTAAGTCAGGTTAATGAACAACAGTTTAGAGAGAAATTAATTCACTTGTTTGATCTCCGAATCAAAGCGAAATTATTGCAATGAGATGCGCTTAATGCAAATTCGGCTTTAGTTGCTTTTTCGCTCAATTTATGCAAAAATTAACTTCAAAAGTAATTATGTCAAAAAGCTGGGCGCTAGAATTTAAGCAACTAGACGCGCATTCTCGCTAAATATTTCGAATAAATTTTTTAAAAAATTTCATGTGCTGAGTATAAATAAGAAATAGAAACTCATTAAAAGTTGAACATCGATGAGAGGAGATTTAAAACAGAGCAATAATTTTGCTTCACTAGAGAAACAAATAATTTAATCAACATCGCTGGCGATGCTTGTGCGGCCCGATATTTGCCTCTAGGTTATTTTGCGTTCTGAATTTTGTTCCAAGCGATCAAACGTATGGCTTGAAAACAAGACGCATTGTGGGTACTAAAAACTTGCAAAATGAATCGCAAGAATTATCACAAGCTTGACGATATTAATGTGCTGCCCGTTAGAGAAGCACATGAAAAAGTTCTCCGCGTATATAGCGAGAGATAAACGTGTTACTGAGAATATTTACTTACTTGACAATGTTTAATCCTCGAAAGAATTTGGCGATATCCTGGTCAGAAGATTGCCACGGTAAGCCTCTCGCCCTTACCACCGTATTACCGTCGACTATTTCATTTTTACTGCTAAATCGAAGAGGGTGAAGAGAGAAAAAAAGGTGAGAGCGAGAATTAGAATTGCGATTCGAAGCTAAAAATTAAGTCATTAATTTAATATGCGAGTGAAGGAAAAGAAAATTTGAGTGGAAAGTGAAGCAAAAAAATACAAACCCACTTTTCGCATATTAAAAAAGCTCGCAAAAAGGGCGATTCGTAGAAAGTGCGCTTCGAAATTCATGACCCATAATTGCGATTAGGTTGCGTTTTAATTCGTTGCGTTGCTCGCGCAATTTGCGAATGCCTTTGTTGTTTTTCTTTACAGAAAACATTTTCGAGAAAAATAATATTCTAATTCTACATTTAGAGAAAAAAAATCTCACATTTCGCTACTTTTAATGACTAAAAGCTTAATTACTGCAATTTATTTATATACGCGCAAATATAGTGAACGTGCAGTGATATTAGCGCTAAGTCTACGAAATCACGCAGTTTTTCCTCTGATTTTTTAAAAACATGAAAAGTGTGCATAAACGCGAAAAGAAGACAAAGTAAGTAAAAAGAGGAATCGAAAAGAGCAGATGAAGAAGAAGAAGTAGAAAAAAAAGAGGAAAGAGATATACGCTTGCATCACGCAAATTGTAGATAACATGAAGAAACTATAAAAACTTTTTTTTCTCTTCTCTTGCACGTATACGCAGCGTTTTTTTTTTCTATGTTTTGCCAATTTATAAAAGCTACGTTGCGCCGCTATTTCACTTTAGAGAGAAGACGAAAATTTTGGAACTAATTTTTTTTTTTCAGCGAAGGTTTTCGTGAGAAACACTTTTCAGTTTGCGAAGAGAAAAAATTATCATTCAAGAAGCTTAAATATTTTGCTTCAGTTTTCAGAAAACGTTTTGCGCTAATGTTTTTCTCGCAATCTCTCGCCTCTCGAAGCGCTTGCTTCATAGCGAAAAAAATAAAATAGAAATTCAAACGAATCACTTCGTGCTTTCGTATCAGTTAGATGTTTTCGATTAAGCTTTCATCAGCGAAAAAAAAAATCAAATCGAAAAATTGTGTGAAATGCTCAACTACGCTCACTATTTGCTTAAAAAGTGAAACATCAAAAGCACTCAATTCGTTCGATTGCGAGCAGAAAATTCTCACATCAACTTTTTCATCAATCGATTTTTCAAAAAACATTTGAGCGAATTTTTTTTTTCAGAAGAATCTCGAGCAGTTTTCACTCGCTTCATTCGATGCATGTACTACTGCGATTGTGAATTATAACCATTTGCACTCACCATGAAAACACCTACATTCATTGTTTGCTCACAAGTCAGATTACAACGCGCGCATAAACAGAAAAATGAATTGAACAGTGCTAAGGTCAAGGCAACAGTGCGTTTTTCATCTCGTTTCTTCCCGATGGATAAACGCTCTTTTCTGCAATTTATTTCGCGTCTCTAAAAAAAGCGCAAACAACATGAATGCAGCCGCTATTTGCTTAAACTTCTATAAGAAAGTACGCTTAGAGCGAGCATCAAGAATCAGCTTTTTTCGCTCGAAACTGTTCACTTTTTTATTCATTTTCTTTCTCACTAGTCAGCTCGCAATCAAATCAAATCAATTTTTTTGCCCTCTGCCTGTTCACAATTGCAAACACAACTTTTTCCTATCGAATCTTCAATAGATAAACTAATTTTATTTATTTAAAAATCTACTTGTAGATTGTTGGCGCGATATTTTAAAACAAAGCTTTTATCACTTCTTATCTCCGTGTTTTCTCATGCCTCAGCTTCTGGCACACGTATTTTAAATGAATTTTTTTTAGCAGCTCAGACTCATTTCAAGCTAGATAATGCACCCTAGTCATAGGCCTTAAAGCATCTCATTCGTTTAACATTGTCGCTTTAAACTTGAAAAAATTCAAGTTCAAAATTGATAATTTCATTTCAAATTAGCGCTGTTTTGCGGTCGCGCTCAAAAATTTTGCTCGACGGAATTTTTAACGATGTTTACGATTAAAAACGCAAAAAAAGATGTTGAATTTCGAACTTTTAGCTTGAAAATGTCACCGACCCTATCAAACTGTTGCTGCTCTATCTTACTAATGTGTCCAGTACTGAGTGCTTCGTCACTCAGCAAAGCATAAGAATTCAGCGTCGTACAGAAAAAAAAAATTTTTTTTGAAGCGAAGTAATATTTTCATGGTGGGAATTCAAATTTGTGGTATGCATAATTTCTTGTTACGTTTGAAAACATCGTCAAAAATTAAAAGAAAAACTTTACTGAGAACATATCTTTAATTTCCGCAAATTTTTTGCGCTCGAGAAACGCTTCATTTCTTGTTAAAAAGTTTTTTTCTTAAATTATACTCGAGACGCAATGTGAGAATTCACACACTAAACGTAAATACTGCAAGTATTTGCAATGAATGGAAAAATTTATTATTCTGATCGAGCTTTTTTCGCATTTCTAAAATTTAGTTTTTCAAGAAAGTTAATTCTGAGCACAAAATTTCAGCTGTTCGCTGTGTGCTTAAAAAATTTGCCATTCCTGCATTTCATTTTCGGAAATCCACTTTTACTTTAATCCGCGATGAAAAACGAAGTAAGCAAAGCGTTCTACCTTATTCTAAAAATTTTTCTATTGTGTATATTCAGTGAAAAAAAATTATTAAAATGATTTTTCATTGTTGCTCATTCAACGTGGGCACGACTCTTACGTTCAACCTGCCCAACCTTCTTTGCTTCTGATCGTGCACTTGTCTTTAAAGGCTAATTTCGCTTGTTGCGAAAGAAGGCGAAAGCCGAACAAAAAAAAAAAAAAATTTCGAGAATATGCCAACATTGGCAAGCTACATTCAAACCATTCATCATTTTCGAGAAAAAATCGGTTATGCATAATCTTTTTTGCGAAACTTTGCTCGTTTTGCTCACTTCATAACGCCTTTTCGTTATACTGTCGCTCGTACTTTTAGAAACGAGCGAAAAATGTTTACTCAAAAGTTTTTTTTTTGTAAAAAGTATCGTTTTTTTAAGCATTCGGCAGTCGTAAAATAAAAGCGCCTTCCCTCTACACCTCAACAAGATAAGTGGGTCCATCCTCTCGCCGTCATTATCAATCAACAACCGCCTGTTCTCATGTGTGTATATATTTAAAAAAAAAAGTTTTAAAAATTCTTACAAACTTTTTCATTCTAAACTTTTTTTTATTTAAAGTATTATCTAGAAAGAAAAAAAAAACCAACGCTTAACCTGGCGATATGATGTTGTCAAAGTAGTACAATGACACGAAAGGATGGCGGCGAAGAACAAAGGCGAACACTTAAATATATACAAACAGCGTAAATTATTTATGCAAAACCGTGAATACACAAAATAAAACACGAATTTCCGCCCAACGCTTATTGCAATTTTTTTTTTAAACGCCCGTAATTAGCGCAGCAAAATTCGTGTGTACATTGACTGAGTGAGTGAAAATGTTTTTTAATCTCTAATTTCGAAAGAAAAAATCGCGCGAAAAAAAAGGAAAACAGAGATAGCAAAGAGTACAAATAAAGATAAAACGAAAAGTGAAAAAATTATTTTCTTTGGATTTTTTTAAATAATAAAAAAAAATTAATGAACAAATAATCGTGGTTTGCAATCGTTTAAAAGAAATTTTTTACAGCGTGAAAAATAGAGTGAAATTTCTCTTCTCTCTCTCTATCTCTCTCGAAACGCTTTATGCTCAATGACCACTGTAATTGTTTTTTTTTCTTTACTATCTTCACTACTTACATAGATATGTTATAAAATATATATTTAATCGTGTGCATATTGCTTGACGAAATGGGGAAGCGAAGTAAAGATCAGCAAAGTTTCTAAATTGTCTCTCTCTCTCTCTCTCTTTCTTTTTTACTAATGCAATCAAAAAATGGTTGCATCGAACTAGATAGAGAATGACGTTGAAAGCGCTTATTTTTCTCCATTAAAACACTTCTCTAGAAAATTGTATCGATGCGTACACGTTATGATTAAAATATTGAATGCGAAGAAGAAGAGTTAAAGCGATGGCGTGTACATATCAAAATATAACAACGTGTACTACATACAGCATTCAAATTAAAAACGCTCCACGCTCATCAATAAAATTTCTTTTGCTCTTCGTTCAAAAATTTCGAAAAGGTATAAATTTGGTTTCACGCTTAATAATAAAACGAACCGAAATTCAATGTTAATTCGGACGCTCAGTTGCTGCTTTCGAAAGAATGAAAAAGCAAAAGAATTTTCAACGTTAAAGAAAAAAGCAAAAATGTATTCAGCATTTCGTTAGCGTTTCGCTTTTAGCCGCAAGACTCGCATTCTAAACATTCTCGTACTTATTAAACTTCATCGGAGCAGGTAAAAGTATCGACAAACCCAATGAAAATAATATTCGACGCTTTGAATTAGTTAAAAATAGCAAAAATTTTTAAAATATCAAAGTGCAAACAAGAAGAAGAAAGAAAAAAGGTTTAAGAATGAATGAATAAACTCACCAGATTCCGGGTTCTAATCTTTCATTAATCACTTCGGGTTCTTCGAATTTATGACCTGTGAACAAAAAAAAAGAGCAGACAATTACTATTTTGAAGCCATTAAAGTTAATAAGATAATGGAAAGTTAAATTGGTGAAAAATTGAATAGAAGAGATTAGGATTTTGAAGAAAAAAAGATTAAGAGAACACAATAAAGTAATGAACTTAAAAACTTTTACTCTTTGTGAGTTATGTAAATTGATGCGATGCTTCATAATAAGCTTATGCGTTTGAACATTATCATAGCTCATTGAGTAAGAAGAAAGTAATAAAACCATTCAATGGCCATTCTTATAAATTGAATATTTTGTTCGCTGAACGAAGAAAGCAGCTTTCAATTAGTCTTTTGAAATTTTCGTTTTACGAGCGCTTAAATCATAGAATAGAAGAGAATCATAAATTTATAAGCGATAAAAATATTCTTTTTGTGATAAGAAAAGGTGAGATACGATTTTTTCCTCGGCGAGACGTTCATTTATAATCAAATGACATACCTCTGCTTCTAAGCAGCGAGTAAAAGAAAAACTTTTTTCGCCCGTAAATAAGAAAAAAACTCAACAACTCAAAATTGCGAGTGTCACTTTACTGACTACATGAACAACATGGCGAAATATTTTGCACAGATTTTTCACGTCAAATTTTTAATTCAGAAAAATAGAAACGAGAACGAAAAAATAAATTCGGCGATAGTTGTTCACAAAATGAGAAGAAAATATTTTCAGAAAAAAAAAGATTTATAAGTGATGAGGGGTCAATTTTTCTTCTCTCTTCTCTCCTCTCTCGCCGAGAGACCTCCAAAGATGGGCAATGAGAAAATACATTACGGATCGAATTTAGGGAGAATGAAAGAAAAAGCTTTTTCATCCTGCATTTGCTTAAGCTCGAGAGTGAAACTCGCAGTCGTGACCATTAACTTTTCGCATCAAACATCAAAAGCTAACATTGCGTCTAAAAAAGAAATAAGTAGCGATTGTGTTTACCGTCAGGCTAAGAAGCAAAATAAAAATAAAATAAAATAAAATAAAAAACAAATTTTTCATTTTTCGCCTTCTTTCGATAATTAAATTTCACTCAACGTTCTCGCTGTGTTTATTATCATTAGCTTCATTTGTTTATTTAATCACCTTTATCGGTATCTTGAGTTTCTTAAAATGTTGCAAAGCTGGTGCAAGAAGAAAAAGTAAAAAAGAAAACGAAAACATTGAAATATGATTTGGTTTAAATGTTCAAAATCATGTCTATCTAGAAGTAAAGCTTTTGTCACACATTTTATGACCAATTTGACAAACATTTTAATTATTTTAATAATTTGCTTATGTTCGAGAAATATGTGAGCCAAAAGTTGTCGAAATGCCATTGTTTCTGCATCTTCAAATATCTCAAATAGGCAATCGAAAGCAGCCAGAAAACAAAACACTTCAATGGAAACTTTAAAACTTTACCCTTGTACAAAATCTCGTCGCGATTATTTGCTTTAAGTAAAAGATCCAAATACTTAACATGTGAGAAACAACTATTTACACTGTGATTACATTCCTAGTATGTTGATTAGCACGCGAAATTTTCTAATGGTTTCTTCCAGAAGCGTGTACTCAAATTTATAAACTGCGCACTTATTGCCCACAGCAAACACTAGGAAGAAATGGGAAAAACACGACGACTAGGAATTAAACATGTTTTCGCCGATTTTTTTTCTCAACTTTTTTTTGCATTGTCTGCAAGAAAAGTTCAAGCCCACGGCGTCTCGTTTTTCTCATATCCTCCTAGTGATGGCTGTAAGCAAATATAGAATCGACCTGTTTTATTAAGTGATAAATGCAAGTGATGCTGAATTTTTTTTTTTTACTTGCGAAATTTGCAATTATAAATATTGCAAAAAGTTTATTTTTCAAATTACGGAACAACGTCGCCGCTGATTTTCGCTGACTCGCTAGACGTGCAAAACAAATGTTTAGAACGCAAATATGAATGGCTCGCTTCAAAAAGCAATTTTAAACTAGAGTTGTCCAAGTGTTCCGGCTATACGAGGGTATATCCGGAAAAAATGTAAACCCGGTTGGTAAAAATAAAAATAGCGAAAATTTTCAACAAAAAAAAAGTCAAGATAATTTTAATGTTTCAAAAAAAGATTTTACGAGTTCAAAGAGTTTTAAATAAAATTTTAACATTGATCAGGGCAAAGCATAAGGTGTATTAAATGAAATCTCAATCAAAATTTTTATTTATATTTTTTAATTGCGTTAAATTCTTAAGCTTGTGATAAACAGAGTTCATAAACAGGGATCTGGGTTCATAGCCCGAATACACTTGTTTTCGTTTCAGGTCCGAGCAGAGTTCGGATGTTTAGATGCTGAGACAACTCTATGCTGTATCTAAATTAAATTCTAAGCTGAATTTTGAGGTTTAAATTCGACAAAATTTTTCAGAAAATCTAAAAGCGGTTCGAGCATTTTGTTTACGAGCAATTTTGCTTTTAAATTGCAACATTTTTTTCACTTATAATGATCGCATGCTCTGAATCGATAAAGATTGAAAATAAATAGCGTTTTAAATTTTCAAAGCTTTGGTTGCAATTAAATTTCTTTCGCATTGTGGCGAATAAAAAGTCATTTCTCTGCAAAACACTCATTACGATTAGATAGCCTCACAAGTTACTTGAGTTGAATCAATCATTTAAATATTCATTAAGATAAAACAAACAAATAAAAGTTTAATTTTTTTTCTGGCCAAATTAAAATATGCACAAGCTCAAAAGCGTTTTGAAAAAATTAAAAATGATCCAAGATTGAAAGAATAAACAAATTAGTTTATTAGTTGCTAATAATTAAACCTTACGCTTTGATTTTCAAAAATTAACATTCATTTAAATTCAACGGTCATAACTTTGACCATCATCAGGGATAATAATCTATTGGTTTATAGTTAGATTTTATTCGCAAATAAGAATTTCTATAGTTTTGTTTGTTGCTGAACGGAAAAAATTTCTCTTTTTATAGCGAAACAATATTTTGGAATATAATGGACAGCTTGCTATGTCATATTTGAAATAATTTTATCTTACGGGTAGTTAATGTGTGTTTTAATTTTTTCGAGTTATTAACCCTATGACATTTTTGTTTGACAAGGTAAATAAATTTGTGATTATTAAATTCGTTATTAAACAATACAATAGAAATTGTTGGGAGGCAAAGTGATTCGTTGATATCAATAGAAGCCACTTTGCTGACTAGTTTAATCCGAATTTATCGAATTTCTTTACATTTTGAATAATTCAAAACTTTAAAAAAAAAAAATATTCAATTTTGAATGTCAAGTTGAAAATTGTTTAGCTTAAGATTATACATCATTAAACCATAAATGATATTCTATCGATTAAAATTAATGCGCATTTTGGATTCTTAGTATTTCTATTTCCGACCGTATATTGCCCATATTTTTATATTTAGACATTGAAACTACGTCAGAGTTAGAATAACAACCACTGTGTTGACGCCATAATATAATCATAATTTATGATTTCAATACAGTAAAACCTCCCCTAACGGACACCTCTCTTGAGCGGTCACCTCTACTAACGGACACTAAAATAAAATACGCTCCT